>OZ005652.1:116934067-117236567 GCA_963930645.1 Salticus scenicus | reverse complement strand
TACTATTAAAACCCGAATAAACTACTACGTCAGAAACGCCAAGGGAAAATATTGGAAATGCATACAGCTGTTTCGGTAGCCTATAGCGTACCGTCTTCAGTGCAAAAAAGATTCTGAATCAGCAGATGTGCTCGTATATGATTCAGAATCCTTTTTGCACTGAAGACGGTACGCTATAGGCTACCGAAACAGCTGTATGCATTTCCAGTATTTTCCTTTGGCGTTTCTGACGTAGTAGTTTATTCGGGATTTAATATTCCACCGCCAAGTCTCCTGTTATTATTAATATCTTGAACATTCAAAAAAAAAAAGTACTCTTGATTCCATATAAATAGAACTTTAAACAAGTCCTTCCGGCTTATTCGGAAGGGTAGGTTGATTTCTTTTTTCTTATCAAGTAGCCGTCATTTTGTTTCAAAATGGCGGCTACATATTATTAATGGACTTGTTAGAAATATTGATATAGGGTATGCACATATGGAGTTTTAAGCAAATCGATTCATAAATACCTTTTTATGTGAATTTAAAATTTTCAAGTAGCCGGCGCTTGGAAACAAAATGGTGGGTTAAGTTGACAAATATATCAAATGCATTTGTGAGATAAGTCTACTGTACACATATAGTTCGAATAAATTCAAAATCTCAAAAGTCATCGTGTGAAAAATTAAGTGGCTGCCACTTGGATCAAAACGGCAGTGAGAAAGTTGCTCATCCAAGATATCGTTGCAAATTTGATTTTTTTTTTTATTTTTTTTGTAGAAATTCTTTCAACGAGGCTTAGTAAGTTGATAAAATGTTCGTTTTCTGCATTTCTATTTTGTTTTAGCATTAAAATAGACTAATTTTTCCTTAAAAACGCATTAAAAATATCCAATAAGACAGGTAATGGATTTGGCGCCAAATTCGGCGACTTTTCCCCCATGGCGACATTTTTGGCGACTTTTGGCTAGAAAATACTTATTATCGATATACCAAAGATAGACGCAATTACGTGATTGGTTCACGAGTTACGTGAAATTTCTAGATTTTTGTTGTTTGAATGATAAATTCATTTTTCAACTTTGATTTGAATTAAGTATTTCAAAAGTTACCGTGATAACAAATTTTCAAGTGGCCGCCACTTGGAAACAATATAGTGGAACAGATTGCCCAGCAAACACATCCAAGATATTTGAAGCATAGGTTCACTGTCCAACTGTGGTTCAAATCAGTGCCGTGTTTCAAAAGTTATTATTATGGCAAATTTTCAAGTGACAGTCTAAGTGGCTGCGATTTGGAAACAAAATGGCGAAACAACTTGCCCAGCGAAATTATCCTATATATTTGTATGATAAGTCCATTGACCAGTTCTAGTTTAAATTAAATCAGTATTTCAAAAATTATCGTCATAAGAAATTTTCATGTGGCCCCACTTGGTAAGAAAAGCAGAGTGCCCAGGGAACTTATCTGAGATATTTGAATGAAAAATCCACAATCCAAATTTGATGCGAATTGATTCAGTATTACTAAAGTTACCAAAATGACAAATTTTCAAGTGGAAATAAAATTGCGGATCAAGTCACCAAGTGAAATTATCTTAGATATTTGAACCATAAGTTCACTATCCAACTTTTATTTGAATCAGTCGAGTATTTTAAAGTTATCGTGATGCCATATTTTCAAGTGGCAGTGTGATTTCAAGAGGCTGCAACTTAGAAACAAGATGTCGGGGCAAGTTGCCCAGTGAACACGTTCAAGACAATTATATGATAATATCACTGTCCAAATTTAGTTCGATTTGGAGTATTATTTCAAAAGTTATCGTGATTTTAAATTTTCAAGTGGGAGCCTAATTTCAAGTGGCCCGCTTAGTATAAGATATCCAGTACTTTCCAAAAAATGGCGGTTAAAGTTCATTAATCAACTTGGTTGAGACCCTTATATGGACTACGTATACATCAAAATTCTAACAAATTCGGAATACACTTTTTACAATTTGAATTTGAAAATTTCAAGTGGTTTCCACTTGATACCAAAATGGCGAAGCAACTTGGTTAAAAAAACTCATCTAAGATATTTATAAGATAAGTTAAGATACTGTCCGAATTTGGTTCGATTTGGAGTATTATTTCAGACGTTATTATGATTTTAAATTTTCAAGTGGTAGCCTGATTTCAAGTGGCCCCGCGTAACTTAAGATATCCGCCACTTTATTAAAAATAGCGGATAAAGTTCATTGAGACATTTATGTAATCTATGTGTACATCAAAATTCAAACACATTTTGAATACGCTTTTTACAATTTGAATTTGAAATTTTCAAGCGGTCTCCACATGAAATCAAAATGGTGAAACAGCTTGGTGAAAAAATTCATCTAAGATATTTATAAGATAAGTTAAGATACTGTCCAAATTTGGTTCGATTTGGAGTATTATTTCAGAAGTTATTATGATTTTAAAATTTAAAGTGGTAGTCTAAATCACGTTCTTCAATTAAATTTTATTTTTTAATTTGTAATATTTCTTTATATACTTTTATTATTTCTATCAAGTTTCATTTTTTATTTTCACTTTTTAAATTAGAACTAACGATTGAATTCGTAAAAACTATTAAATGTCCTGTTTCCAAAGCATTGACGTATTTAATAGTCTTGAAAACAGCTTGATCAAATTTGTATGACAGCAAAACTACTTGGTTGTCGAAAATCCATGAAATAATATATTAAAATAAATTCTGGGGAAATTTGGTGATAATTAGTTTTGCTTTCATTTTAAAATCCTGTATAAATATTTATTTAAATTACTTGTAAAAAACATTTTCCAAAATTAAATTCATATAAACTAATTTTCTAAAAATAGCCACGTGCAGGTCATTTATACCAAATTCTGTTAAAGAATAGCTTCAATGCAAATGACTGGTGTATTTCTTTAGCAGAATGAATTACATATTTTCTTTTTCTTTTAATAAATTGAATAAAATGTTAATCAAATAAAATATACTGACAATATGATTTTATGTAAACCAAAAATAAATAAAGAAAATTACATAAAGAACTATTCTCGCAGAAGTAAATGACATTAAATATATATTATGGATTCTCTTATATTCGAAGAAAATAATTCTAAGCAACCATAAATACATAAGTGTAGATAGAAAAGTTTATATATATCCTCTTCGCACCCGTAGCTTTAATAACAATATAAATAACATTTGAAGGCTTTCAGACACATATGTATACATTATACATTATAAAAAAGTATATTTTTCTTAAATTTATATTTTAAGGGGTTTGATAAATACGGTGTAACCGTATGGCTTTAAACAACTAAACTCTAAATAATTATGTTACTTAAATATTTCTAACTGTAAACAATTTAAAATTTGATGTTCTTAAATAAATAAAGCTAAATTTGTTTTCTTTTTATTCTGGTCGTCTAAGTACTTATAAAATTATGAAAATCGTATGTTTCTTTTCGAGCCCTCTCTTTTAAAGTCGTTTAGCGATATTAGTCAAAATATCATTATGTTTCAGAAATAAACCTGGTTTTATGCTGTTATATATTGATGTCATTTTAAAAACTGAATTATTTAGCATTATATTAGTTTAAACAAGGTGTAAAAATATTAAATGTTGTAGATTATATCAAGCAAAAATTAGAGGTCCACATATGTGGAACTCTGGAGCGAAGAGGATATATATACATACATATACATATATTTAGGAAGGAAATAAAAGATTTAAATAGAAAATAATTTTTTAATCCTTTTTTAAAATGCATAAATATGTGATACCGTGTAAAACCTTCATATTATACATGCCATAAATTCTGATGGAACTCATTCTTACATCAAATTTTAAAACATTTTCTTCTTTTGTAATTTAATGATGAACATGTTATTAATTAAAATGTCCATTCAAGAAAAATATCACCATCTAAAAACTCAAAAGGGAACATTAATAAAATTTCTAAAACAGATTTTCATACACTAAATAGATAAATTCTATTTCGAATAGCATATTTCAAAAAAATTAAAAATAAAATATAATTATTTTAAGCAACATCTCTATCTTAATCTCAATTGGATTTAAGTTGTATTTTACAATATAACAGTATAAAAATAGAATATTATATAGTGACAAGATGACAATGAAAATAAAGAAGAAGAGGAAGAAGAATATTTGAAATGCACAAGATCTAAAAATAGGGCATTGCATAAAATATATACATTAAAGTATAAATATATATATTTTTATCTAGTTCACAAATGAACTCAAGAACATATTAATGTTAAAAATGATACCGTCAACATCACATATGCATTTTTAATGTCCTAATAATTAGAATGTCACATTTTTAATGAGCTAGGTAAACGTTTTCTTATAGAAATATTTGTCTAACTTTTAAAACCACTAAAATTATCAACTTGGGTAAATTAACTGTCCTTTTCTTTCAGAAAAAAAAATGTGTTTTATGTATTTTAATGAGAAAGAATGTAAACCACTAAAGAAGTTGGTAGAAAGAAATCACAGTTATGGAAATATATATATTAGAGAAAAGTATTATACGTTTGATAAATTTGTTTAGAAAAAAAGAAAAATAGAGCTAAATAACCATTAAATAAATGCTTTATTTTTTCCTTTATAATTTTATTATAGTATGTTGATTTACATTTTTCTAAAATAACAATTTTCAAATAATGCGTGAATATGAATTATTTTTCAAATAATATGCTTTCTTAAACATTTACATAGATAAACTATGAAATTGCAAAAAATATCGATGACCATGTCTTACATGGATGCAAAAGTTATGGAAAACAGATATATATATATATATTTGGCAACAGTTTGTACAGTTTGTGATACGTATTTACTGATTTGAAATCTTTAAAATGTGTTTTCTCAGTTTACATTTTTTGAGGAATTCGTGGTTATCAGATGGCTAAATTTTTTGCAGATACTGAATAAAAAATAATTTTTTTTTGAATGTTTAATAGATTCTACTTAAAAAAAAAAAGTTAATTTTTGCAATATTTTTTAAAGAAAAAAATGTTAAAAGTAAAAATATAACAAAATCCATGCTTATTTGCAAATTTTTACAATGACATGCATTTTTATTTTATTTATTTATTTATTTCGCAAAAAAAAAAAAATAATAATAATAAATTTCAATAACATCCATTAATTATTTTAAGTGTGTTCAATTAAACAACGAAGAAGAAATAATAATAATAAAAGTCATTTTCTTAAATAACTATAGAGGTTTTAGCATTTTGAAGAACATAATTTCATGAAAAATGCAAAAGGAGAAAACCCAATTGAAATATTTTAAGTCTGTAAAAAATATATCAAAAATCATAATAATTGTTGCCTGAATATATGTTTTATTGAGAAAACCTATCATAGTTCAATTTATAATTATTAAATGGAGCTACATATAAGTTCTTTAATAAGACCTTCAGTTTTGTCAAGTTCCCTTAAATATAACTTTTTTGGTGTATTTGTGTTTGATACACGTTAAACAGTGAAGTGTTAAAAAAGTGAATATTTCTTTCCATCGCATACAGGCACAAACCCATAAACACACGCATACAAATGCCCATAAAATAAATTATCTATTATTTTATTTTAGAAATAATTCAATTTTCTAAAAGAGAAAAAATATTTTAGATCTCGAATACTTTACTAATATATATTACATTTCAAATAATAATAATATACATATTGGAAGTACAGCTTCCATACTATTCTTGTAACATTTTACTTTTAATATACATAAAATTCATAATCTAGTTAAGTAAAGCAAATAATCACTTGGATCTCTCTGATATAAATTTCTGAGAGATAAATTTAATCAAGGATTTCAGAAGAGTTTACGTTGAAGATTCCAATTACCTTGAAAATACATAGAAATGCCTTAAAAGTATAAACATTAAAATTTGATATGCTTATTTTCGATGAAATAATTAAATGTGAAGTGCTTTATTAGTAACATATTTTCTTGTTCAAAGAGTATTAATCTTTAAATTTTCTGTTTAATAATAAACTATATATATATATATATATATATATATATATGTGTATATAATTTGTATTAATAATTAATTTATTTTTAATATATCTATCTATCTATCTATCTATCTATCTATCTATCTATATATATATATATATATATATAATAGTGTATTCAACTAGTATGTTGTGGCCACCACAAGACTTTCTTCTATATTTTCCTATACATATTCAATCAGTAACAATATTCAGTAAAAAAAAAAAAAAAAAAAAAAAAAATGCGATTTTTTTCTAAGTTTTGTTTTGTTAAAAGTAAAAAAAATCGATAACTTTGGTTTAAATTATCACAGATTTATGGTTCAACCATTCGTTTTAAAGGTATTGACGAGACCTTTCGAAAGATACCCATCTTGAAACTTTGCCCCCCAGGATGGGAACTTCCTCCCCCCGGTGGGGGGGGGAACCGATGCCCCCACTTGCACAAACATTTTTTCCTAGTTAACTACTACTATTATCAACCTGATCTTTCGAAAGATACCCATTGTGAAAATATACCCCCCTGGGGGGTATTTCCCCTCTAGGGGGGGGGGAAGCGCTGTCCCCCCATGCAGAAATTTTTTTTCCTAGTTACATACTACTATTATCAATAATTTATATTAATTTTACAATCACAAGTTTAAAACAACTCTTATTATGCACATTTATACGGATTTTTGTCCTATGCTGCCATGTTAAAAATTTAGATAAAATGCTATCACAGCGCCACCTGTTGAGCTATTGATCCCCAAACATAATCAGCACCAGTTTATGTCGGGGACCAACTAAATACCAAGTTTGGTTAAATTTCGTAAAAAAAAAAAATTGCGATTTGTTTCTAAGTTTTGTTTTGTTAAAAGTAAAAAAAATCGATAACTTTGGTTTAAATTATCACAGATTTATGGTTCAACCATTCGTTTTAAAGGTATTGACGAGACCTTTCGAAAGATACCCATCTTGAAACTTTGCCCCCCCGGGTGGGTACTTCCCTCCCCCGGTGGGGGGGGGGGAACCGATGCCCCCACATGCACAAAATTTTTTTTCCAGTTAACTATTACTATTATCAACGAGACCTTTCGAAAGATACCCATCTTGAAAATTTACTTCCCCGGGGGGTACTTCCCCCCCAGGGGGGGAACCGATGCCCCCACATGCACAAAATTTTTTTCCTAGCTAACTACTACTATTATCAATAATTCATATTAATTTTACAATCACAAGTGTATAATAACTCTCTTTATGCCCATTTATACGGAATTTTGTCCTATGCTGCCATGTTTAAAATTTGCATAAAATGCGATCACAACGCCACCTATTGAGCGATTGTTCCCAAAATCTAATCAGCACCAGTTTATGTCAGTGTGCAACTAAATACCAAGTTTGGTTAAATTTCATTCATTGGTTCGTGAGATACAGCGTCCACAAAAAAATGATACAGACAGACAGACAGACAGACAGACAGACAGACATTTTCTAAAAACTATTAATTCGTGTTCTCCACATCCCAAAACATGTAAATCCATCAAAAAGTGGACTTCGAAAATTTTCGCGAATCCAATACTTTCTCTATATTACAAAGCAAAGAAGAAAGCAAAAATTTTGTGCATGGGGTTCATCGCTTCCCCCCCCCCTGGGGGGGCTGGGGGTAAATTTTGAAGATGGGTATCATTCGAAAGATCTCGTCAATACCTTTAAAACGAATGGTTGAACTATAAATCTGTGATAATTTAAAACAAAGTTATCGATTTTTTTTTACTTTTAACAAAAAAAAAAAAAAAAAAAAAAATAGAAAAAAAATTTTAATTTTTTTTTTTTAAATATTGTTACTGATTGAATATGTATTACATTTAACAAAAAAAAAACTTCGAAAAAAATCGTATTTTTTTTTTTTTTTTTATTGTTACTGATTGAATATGTATAGCAAAATATAGAAGAAAGTCTTGTGGTGGCCACAACATACTAGTCACTTTCTTCTATCTTGAATAGAAGAAAGTATTGGATTCGTAAAAATTTTCGATTTCGGGTTTTTGATGGATTTACACGTTTTGAGAGCTGTAGAACACGATTTTAACATTTTTATAAAATGTCTGTCTGTCTGTCTGTCTGTCTGTGTGTGTGTGTGTGACAAAATTTTGTGGCAACTGTATCTCTGGAACTACTGCACATAATTTCATACAAATTGGTATGTAGTTGCACCTTGACATAAATTAGTGCCTATCAACTTTTGGTAAAAATCGTCTTACAGGTTGCGTTGCCATCCCGCTTTTTCTAAATTTTTAACAGGGTGATATAGGGCAAAAATTTTCAAGATGGGTATCTTTCGAAAGGTCTCATCAGTACCTTTAAAACGAATGGTTGAACTATAAATCTGTGATAATTTAAAACAAAGTTATCGATTTTCTTTACTTTTTACGAAAAAAAAACTTAGAAAAAAAAATCTTTTTTTTTTTTTTCTTCCCCTTAATTTTATCAAACTCCCACGGTTTCCGTGTTCTGACAAACTTAAACTAATTTTTGTTTTTTTCCCCTAATTTTGCGAAAGTCCTACGGTTTCCGTGTCTTGATAAACTTTAACATATTTTTGCATTTTTCCCCTAATTTTGTCAGTCCCACGGTTTCCGTGTTTTGACAAACTTTGACAAAATTTTGGGTAAAATGTGAAAATTATTCAAAGTTTGTCAAAACACGGAAACCATGGGACTTTGAAAAAATTGGAGGAAAAATGCAAAAATTTGTTTAAGTTCGTCAGAACACGGAAACCGTGGGAGTTTGATAGAATTAAGGAGAGAGGAAAAAAAAAAAGTTGGACAAAATTTTGGGTAAAATGTGAAAATTTGTTAAAGTCCCACTTTTGTTTTTTTCCTCTCCCCTTAATTCTATCAAACTCCCACGGTTTCCGTGTTTTGACAAACTTAGAATAATTTTCACATTTTACCCAAAATTTTGTCAAAGTCCCATTTTTTTTTTTTTTTTTTTTTTATTGTTACTAAGTGAATTTGTATAGGAAAAGATAGAAGAAAGTCTCGTGGTGGCCAGAACATACTAGTTAGAAAGTGTCTCTGTCTGTCTGCGTGTGTGTGACAAAAATTTGTGGGAACTGTATCTCAGGAACTACTGCACAGAATTTCATACAAATTCGTATGTAGTTGCAGCTTGATATAAATTAGTGCCTATCAACTTTTGGTAAAAATTGTCTTACAGGCTGCGTTGCCATCCCGCTTTTTCTAAATTTTTAACAGTGTGATATAGGACAAAATTTTGTATAAATGTGCATAAAGAGAATTATTTTTTAGTAATTATTATGAAATTTACAAGAATTATTTGTATAGAGATAGTCAACTGGGAAATTTATTTTGTATGTGTAGGAGCCTCGTCACCCTAAATTTTCAAGATGGGTATATTTCGAAAGGTCTCGTCAATACCTTTAAAACGAATTGTTGAACTATAAATCTGTGATAATTTAAAACAATGTTATCGATTTTTTTTTTTAATGAAATTCAACCAATCTTCGTATTTAGTTGGCCCCCGACATATACCGATGCTAATTAGATTTGAGGATCAATCGCTCAAAAGGTGGCACTGTGATCGTATTTTCTCTAAATTTTTACCAAGTCACTATACGCCAAAATTTCGTATAAATGTACATAATAAGAATTAATCTTAACCTGTGACTGTAAAATTAATATGAATTATTGATAATAGTAATAGTTAATTTGGAAAAATAAAATTGTGCTTGTGGGGGCATCGCTTCCCCCCCCCCTATATATATATATACTTTCTTCTATATGTAATATAGAGAAAGTATTGGATTCGTAAAAATTTTCGACCTCGAGTTTTTGATGGATTTACACGTTTTGAGAGCTGTAGAGCACGATTTGACCCTTTTTAGAAAATGTCTGTCTGTCTGTCTGTCTGTCAGTCTGTCTGTGTGTGTGTGCGTGTGTGACAAAATTTTGTGGCAACTGTATCTCAGGAACTACTGCACAGAATTTCATACAAATTAGTATGTAGTTGCACCTTGACATAATTTAGTGCCTATCAAATTTTGGTAAAAATTGTCTTACAGGTTGCGTTGCCATCCCGCTTTTTCTAAATTTTTAACATGATGATATAGGACAAAATTTTGTATAAATGTGCATAAAGAGAATTATTTTTTAGTAATCATTATGAAATTTACAAGAATTATTTATAATAGAGGTAGTCAACTGGGGAAAAAATTTGTATGCGTAGGAGCCTCGTGAACCCTACTGGGGGGGAAGTCCCCCCTCAAGGGGAGTAAATTTTCAAGATGGGTATCTTTCGAAAGGTCTCGTCAATACCTTTAAAACGAATGGTTGAACTATAAATCTGTGATAATTTAAAACAAAGTTACCGATTTTTTTTACTTTTAATAAAAAGTAACTTAGAAAAAAAATCGTATATATATATATATATATATTTAAATTCATAGAGACTTTTTGGAAATTTTGTAAGAAATTTCAAAGAATTACGCATAGATTATGTTGTTGATTCTAATTTTTTCATGATTTTTCAATAAAGTAGGATCTTTTTATCGTCAGTGTAGGGAAATTTCGAGCTTTGAGTGGAAAATCGCAAAATTTGAGTTTTAATAAACATTATATTAAAATTACACATTAGAATTTCTATATAATTTTACACATATACGATATATTATAGGTTTATTTTATATTAATTTATTACTTTTTCTGTTCTTAACAATAATAATAAGTTGTATTAAAGAAAAAGCGTTTCCGTTTTTAGTAGAAATCAAGTTGGAGATTTTTTCCGAAAAAAAAAAAAAAAAAAAAAAAAAAACTGATTTGGGGAAATTTGAAGACCTGTTTGGGGAAATAATTTTCGACCATCCGGCATCACTGCGATTGGCTAGTACAGTGTTATTTTATTTTTTGGTATTTATTTGGCAGATTTGAGACGTTCGAAAGTGACCTATATTAATGCAATTCACGATAACCTTTGAGAATTTCTTACATAATTGTGTTTCACTAAGCATCTTGTGGTTATGATTTTGTCTGCACAATTTTCCACACGTGTCTTCTTGTCTTGTATCATTCATCTAATTTATATAATGTAGTGTGTGCTATAGGAATAAATACGGCTTCATATACAGTGTTATAAATAAGGTTGCGCTGTAGTGCTTATCAATAAATTTATTTCTAATTTTATGTAAAAAATAAAACAGGATTATAGATTTCAATATATTCTTATTGGTTCTATATCGTTTTTAATTGTTCTATCTATCTATCTATCTATCTATATATATATATATTGAAAAAAAAAAGTGATTTACTAACGTGCTTCAGACATTTAATTTTATTGTATACCTACTATATTTTCATTAACACAGTGCTAACATCTATTAAGTTCACTGAAAGTAATAAAGAAAATATCGAAATTAAAATTTTAATTACATATTTTATATTTAATCAAAGACAAAGATCTATTTAAAAGCTATCCATTAACCATGAATAATTTAAACATTTTATTCAAATAATAAATTTTCCCAATTTTTACTTTCAGCTTATTAATTTAAAAGACAGAAAAAAAAATGTTTAAATATTTCTGTAACTTATAGAATCCAGAAATGTTTTTTTGCAAATGATTTTACTTAATATTAGTACTTCAAAAAAAGTTAACAATTTGTAAAATATTCTAAAAATATTTAACATTTTCTTTCAAAGTAAAATTTTTCCTACAATACTGACAGACAAATTTATTTAAGAAATATTAACAATATTATGAGCATAAAACATAATAGAATAATAAAACAAAATTTTTGCTTTTATAAAATACATTATTAAGGAAAAAAAAAAAAAAAAAAAAAAAAAAACTGAATGACATATTACATTTTTTAGCACTACTTGTTTAAATTATATATTACTGTGTAATTTACGATATTCATTTTCTTAACTACTTACAATTGCTGTCTTTTATCAGGCGACATTACATGGAGATAATGATATTAATTATGCGCTTTATTGGGTCGGAAAAACCTCATTTCAAAATGACTTAAGCACGAGTAAATTCTTAAGTTAATCTATTTTATTCTTTACATATATAAAAAGAAAATGTTTTTAATAAAGATGTAAGTGTAAGCTTTAGAAAAAAAAATATATAAAGAATTTTGAATAAAATACATTTTATCATTTGTTTCGTTAAGGTTTTTCTTTTAAATGAATTTAACTATAATAGTACATGCATGTATTTGGAGACATAATAAAATTAATTCTATATTAAATAACAAATATATATATATATATATATATATATATTTAAATATGTGAGTTATAAATGTTGAAATGTATTTAGCTAAAAGTGTGTGAATGTCAAAATTTCCAGTGAAAAATCTGTATCTGAAACTAAATAGATAACAGTTCGTTCAGTTTTTAATGTTTACTTTTTGTTATTATTAGTAAAAGTTTTTGTACTTAATAGAAAATGCAAACCATGAAATATATTAAATATATGTTTTTTATTTATCTTTCAAACATTTTACATAGAAAAACTGCATAAGGTAACTAAAGGACAGATGCCCCACTTACTTAACATAAATTGGGTATTAACAATGACAATGTAAATTTGTGGCAAATACGTAATAGATATTGTTTATTAATACTAAGAAGATTTATTTTATTTATTTATTTATTTATTTATTTATTTTTGTACTATATTGTAAATTTTCTGAAGGAAAAAATAAAATTGCGGCATTACTAGATTTGGTCATCTCTCCCGAAGTTGCGGGTGTGATGACCCACTCACGTGGGAGAGATGCCCTACCTGTATAAAACATAATAAAATGTTTTAACAATGGTCAATACTTTATAACAATTTTTCAGTAGTTTATAACATACAAAACGTAAGCTATAAATAATTATAATAATAATAACAACATTGAGATCTTAGTTTATAAAATATTAAAATATTTTGCTACCATAGACAAGATATAAAATTTAGAATAAAATACATGAACTACCCCAGCTAAAAATAGTCATAATATATATATATATATATATATATATATATGAAGAAAACATGCAGATAATGTGAAGGTATACGGAACAATCCCAGCTTTAAAAAGACTTCAATAAAGTTGTAAAAATGAAGAGAAGCTGCACAAAACTGCAGATAAACTGTAGATAAACTAAATGTATTTGGAACAGCAAAAAGTTGCAGGTAACTCCCCCGCTCCCCATGAACATTTTCCCCTTAAAATTATTATTCTTCCAAATACCTGCAGTTTACCAGCAGTTTTTTGTTTTCAGTTTTCTTTAGTTTTCTTTAGTTTTTTTTTTTTTTTTTTTTTATAAGACTTCTTAAGCTGAGGTTGTTCCAAATACCTTCACATTATCTTCGTTTTTATAGTTTCTTTGAAGATTTTTTTAGCTGGGATTGAAAAATATTTCAAGTATATATATATATATATGTTTTAATATATGTGGAAACTTCATATTTACAGTTTAGAAAGTATAATGAAAACATATTACTCAATATGCAGACTTTCTTCAGATAATATTTTATTTATTCTCTTCACTAATTTTCGCTTTCTCGCAAACATTGCTCAGATACCCGTACATTGTGCCTGATTCATGTAACCATTTATGGCATTTTATGCAATTTATCCAATCTACTGTTTCTTTTGTAATATAATAGTTCTCCTCACATTCGTGTTAATCGTTTGTAGGATCACTTTCGTCCTTTTTAACCCGAGAGTAGTCGCGTCATTTTTTATAACGCTAGTAGTCGCGTGTCGGTCTTTTTGCCGCCGCTGTTTAGTGTTGGGGGAAAGCCAAAAGAAAGCCAGTAGAGAAAGATAAAGTGCCTTTAATCCACGCGAAGTTTTTCCCGCAAAACTCTAACCTGTCTGAAAAACCGAAAATGGGAAAAAAATGAATCAACGTCAGTGGTCGCGTCGCGGTCAAATAGACCGATTTGAGGAATAAAATGTTTTTAACTGCTCCAAAAATAGCAGGAATGACTTGAAAACATACTATGTTAGCGGACATCCACCCAAGGTCAGTTACACAGAGTTTTCCTACTTTATTTTTAAGGGGTAATTTGCAGGAGGAATTTATAAGCGATGGGCGGCAAAAAGACCGATATGCGACTACTAACGGGTTAATAGGCATGTCCATCACCAGCTATTTTGGAATTTTGCTAAATTTAAGAGCGGATTTTAGCTTTTTTTCTTGGGATGTGCTATATGGATGTTATAACCTTACCCAACTGTATCTTTCTTTTTCGACATCTTTCCTCTAACCTAGGTACAGGGGAAGCCTGGTGCAATATTTTTGTTGGACAGGATGTTTGTTCAGTGGATTCAGGAATTTGGGACTGTTCACCCGTCTGTTCCAATTCTTCGCATATGTAAACGAAGTGGTTTGGAATCGCTACTTGGTTTACAGAAAAAATCCATATCTCCCGAAAACCATTAATAGCAGAGTCCACAGAAGCTTCCATTTCCCAGGGTCTGCCAATCAGTTCTGTAGCTTGTATTCTCCCAATGTTCCATCCTGGATGATTAATGATCCATTTCCTTTCTTTCTCTTTAAAGTAATGTCTTAGTGGCCTTAAAAAAAAACCGGTCACGAGTTTGAAGAGCTCTTGTTGTATGGCTGGACAGGCATACAATAATAATGTTATTCTTGCCCGCAAATTCCAGCAAGTCATGACAGTTTAAGTGCGATGTGTGACCGTCCAAAATTAATAATGTCTTTCCTTGGTGTTCTCTTGGAACAAAAAAAAAATATTTAAGCCACGTGAAAAAAAAAAAAAAAATCTGTACTGATGTACGATGGTTTTTCGTTCATGAACACCATAGATCCAGGTGGAAGAGCATCATATTTTTTCCCGAATTCCTTTAAAAATAACAAAAGGGAGGAGATATTGTCCTTCTGCATTGCTACAGGCAATGACTGTAACATTTTCTAATCTTTCTGTAGACGTCAAAACATGAACATATTTTGCCCCTTTCGTAGCCACAACCTTTCCTGGAACGTTATTTAACTGACAGCCCGTTTTGTCCATATTATAAATACTTCCCGGTCTGGTGGAGAATTCATTTTCTTCAAACACTCTTGAGAAAATTTTAAAAATATGATAATAACTTGTCTAATACTTAGTTCTGGGTTTCTACTAAGATATTATAGCAGCCAGGCGTACACAGTTATTCTCTCTTCTAAATTAAATCGATTCTTGAGACCTAGTTTTTCAGCAAACTGAAATGGAAGAGTCCTAATTGTCTCTCTGTCAGGTGCAAATCCACATTTTGGATGTGCTTGACGAGATGTTTTTCGTTTTCAACTACAAACAATCCTTGGGGCCGAAAATAATTTTTGGTATTATTACCTGTTTTTCTTAGACGACGAAGTGTTCGAGAAGGTATTCCATAGTACCTACCCAAGCAGCACCGAAACGTTCTCTGAACGTTCAAAAATTGTTCTGCAAACACGTTCTAAGAACGTTCACTCTGAACGTGTTATAGACGTCTATTTGTCCATCTTGAAGACGTACAATAGTACGGTTCAGAGAACGTTCAATGAACGTGTAACTATCACCATCGGTGTTATAGAAGCGTTCTGAGAACGTTCTATGTATACGGTCTCAGAACGTTCTAAACGTTTTTAGAACGTTTTCAAAACGTTATACACAATTTCAGAACGTTCTAGAAAACGTATTGTAAACGTTCTAAAATAGTGTAGAAACGTTCTGAAAACGTTCTATACACACGTTCTCACAACGTTATGTAAACAATTTTTGAACGTTCTTTGTACGTGCTAAAAATGTCTTTCATGTATAATAAAATGGAAGAACTCGCAACAATTGTTCCGGGTCGAAAGAAGACACGACCCTTCGTCAGACGAACATAGTAGGCACGAGTGCTGAAAATACAAGAGTTACGTTTCAGTTTTTCTTGCAGCATTCGTGCCTACTTTGTTCGGTTGATGAAGGGTTGTGTCTTTTCTCGACCCGGAACAATTGTTGCGAGTTCTTCCATTTTCTTCGAGTTCTTGAATTTTATAGTGTCTATTCAAAATTCTGCACTTGTTGTTTACTTAATTTTTTTTTTCTTTTTTTCCTTCCTTTCCTTATTTATCTTTTCTTTTCTTTTTGTGTAGTACATTGTAATATGGTATAACAAACGATCAAGTATTTTGAATATTCTGGATAAATATTTGAATTAAAAAACAAATAAATAAATTCAAGATTTGGAATATTTTGAAAAATTTTAAGATATATGCCCCCTGCTAACTAATTATTATTCCCCCCTAGATTTTGCATCATTATAATTTAACAATAGAATATAACCATATTTGGATATTAATTTTAATAAGTTAAGCAAAAAAACTTAAATATATTTTTATGTCTAAATTTTGAAACTTACTACAAACTTTTAGCATTCAAACCCAAAATTTTTTTATTAAATTTTAAATTATCAATGGAATCTCAAATTAATGCCCAGATATGTTACATATTCTATTTTTAAACTATAATAATGCACAATCAATGGAAAAGAAAAAATAAAAATTAGTTAAAAGAAGTACCCAAGTGTACAAAATTAAAACAATAAACTGTTTCCTCGTTTTCTTTTTTTCCATATAATTCTTAAACAAATAAACACAGAAGTATAAAATTTGGATAGCATGTTTTTTAAAATACCATAAATCGAATTTTATATAACTTTAGCATAAGTAATAATTTTTAAACTAAAAATCAGTAAATTTTTCTCAAAAGTAAACTTTGAAAAAATGAAAAATTTCAGCAATTTTAGAAAAGAAAACTTAATGAAAAATGGTCATG
This sequence comes from Salticus scenicus, assembly GCA_963930645.1. Classification (NCBI taxonomy): domain Eukaryota; kingdom Metazoa; phylum Arthropoda; class Arachnida; order Araneae; family Salticidae; genus Salticus; species Salticus scenicus. Next base: position 117,219,724 of record OZ005652.1, on the reverse strand, counting down.
AAGGTGCATTACAGATAGGTTAAAGATGTACGTGCATCCATATTTTATTTGTAGATTAAAACCGTATATTTCTTAGTCATTTATTTTCTTTCTTCTTTCTTCTTTATTTTTTCGCGTGTGAATTTTTTTTTTTTTTTTAATTTTACATAGAAACATGAAAATCGGATAAAACGTCCATTATTAAATTATTTATCAACGTTTTTATTATTCTAGTGATGGTCACAGTTTATACAAATTAGTAATTATTATTATTTTTTTTTTTCAAAAATTCCGTTATAAAAGTAAAAGAAAAATGAACACAGAAAGAAAAATCAGGATTTTGTTTTTAACATTTGAAGGCATGTGCGTCTTCACCTGTCTATAATGCATCATTAACACATTTTTTCATTAAGTTTTCTTTACTAAAATTGTTGAAATTTTTCATTCTTTCCAAAGCTTACGTTTGAGAAAAATTAATAATTATTACTTTAAAATTGTTGTTTATGCTAAAGTTATGTAAAATTCGATTAATGATATGATAACGAACATGCCAGCCAAATTTTATGTCCATGTGTTTATTTGTTTAAAAGTTTTGCACAAAAGAAGAAAATAGGAAAGCAGGTTTGTTCCTTTAATTCTGAACAGCGGTGTATTTTAAATACATTTAAAAATATAAAAAATAAAAATTATTATTATTATTTTGTTTGTTTTTTTTATTTAAATAAATTCCGTGAAATTTCCTTAATATTTTCATATTTCAAATCATGCGTATGCAAAATATATTTAAATTATTGATTTTGAGTTTATAAATTTTACATATACCATGCAGTGAAATATAACAGTATAAAATGTGGTAAAACTTTTTGAAAAATAAATAATTAATTAATTAAAAGTTTATTCTGCAAACAAAACAAATAATAAAATAATAATAATAAATAAAATAAAATATTTTAAAACATTTAGAAATATTAAGAATCACCTTCATATTGTTTGTCTATGTTTTTTTTTTTTCTTTTCTTTCTTTCATTTTTCTTACTTTTGGATTTTGTGATTCATTTGTATGTACGTGTGCCTTTGTGTTATAAAATTTTACGTACATGTCTTCAAATATAATAACATACAGTATTTTCAATTTTTTTTTTTTTTTTTTGAAAACTATAATTAAAGAAAACTGAAAAGTTTTAAGATGCTCCTTACCGAATAATTATTATTTTTCCCTTTGATTTTACAATAATATATTTTAACAATAGAACCTAAACATATTTGGGTGATTAATTTGCGAATTTCTTGTTAACTTAAATTTATATATATATTTTTATAAATAAATATATATATATATATATATATGTTTAAATACTGAAACTTATGGCATTCAAACATAGAACTATTTTTAAAACTTTAACTTAACAATGAATTCACAAATTAATACCTAGATATGTTATATATTCTATTGATAAAGAGTAATAATGTACAAATGATGGGAGAAAATAAAAATATTTAAGAGAAGTATTTAAAAAAAAAATAATTGATTAAACTGTTTATTTATTTTTAATTTAAATCGAATTTGTGAAGTTTTAATTTTAAAGTATTGATTTAGAGTTTATGAATTTTACTTACAGATGCATTGAAATATAACAATATAAAATATGATAAATTTCTTGAAAATCTTTTAAATATAAAATAAATAAATTTTAAAATTTAAAATATTTTTAAAATTTTTAGAGAGCCGGCTGCTAACTATATTTTCCCTTGATTTTACAATACTACAGTGTAACAATAAAATTTAAACAAATATACTTAAATATATCTAACATTAAACTGTAATAATACAAAATCGAATGCGGAAAAAAATAATAATAATAAATAATTAAAAGGTAGTTAGCATGAAAAATTTAAAAAATTAAAGTTTTCAAATTATTATTTTTATTTTTATTATTATTACTCTTTATTTATTTATTTGTTTATTTTTTATGGTTTTTGAAAACTTTAATTTATTTAATTTTGTTAAATTTTAATGCAGATTTAGTCAAAACTATGCAAATCCTAGATTATGCATATGAAAATTGTGTAGAATGAACTTATATGTGATAGTGTATCCAAATGTCAGGAAGAAATCTTAAACCTAACGCAATGAAAATGACGGCAGAAAAAATTACCGTTATCTATCTTTGACCTTAGAGTTCGTGTTCGTGCTTCCGTAGTTGCTGTTCTGGCAAACCCAATAAAAATTTCACAGTTTGGCGAATTTTTTCGTTATTTTTTAAGATTCAAGATTTAGCAAAATGTATGTCTTTTTTATATTACTTATTGAAAAGGAATGAATTTTAGATATATTTATTATTTTTATGAGAAATACAAAACTCAAGATTTTTATTCAGATTATTTTTTTTTTTTTAATATTACGTGTTATTGTACGTGTTATTATTACGTATTATAATATTTTACAAAATAATTGACGTTTATTATGAAGTAAAATATAAAAATTTGATCGTAACTAAAATAATCGCATGCCTGCTTATATGAATCAATTACAATAAATTACAGGAAATGTTAAACTAGTGTCTTGTGACTATCATACAATTCTTTTCTTTATTTTCTAATACAATTCACATAGTTTAGATCAAATCACACATTGTACACAGTAAAATTGAAAAACAAAATAAAATAAATAAATATATAATAATAATATTAACATTTTTTTTTTTTTTTTTAAATATCGATAACTTTGTTTTACATTATCACAGATAATTGATTCAACCGTTCGTTTTAAAAGATATCAACGAGTAATTTTGAAAAAATATTATAAAAATTTACACACCCGAGGAGGGGGGAAGGATTGCTATTCTTCCTGTTAAAAGTCTTCATGTTCACCGTTAATATTTTTAAAAAATCAGTTTCACAATGTTCAACTAGAGAAATCCCTATTGTGTGTATTTATAAGAAATTTTTTCCTCTATTGTAATATTAAAAATTTTGAAAAAAATAAATGACAGCGCGACCTGTTGAGCGTTATATGTGTAAAAAAAAAAAAAAAAAAAAAAAGGCTAGGGGGGGGGTAATGCTAAATATAAGTTTGCAGGAAATTCTGTTCATTAGTTTTTGACCTAGAGTTGACACAAGATTCTTATCACACATATCCAGACACACAGACAAACTGGCATTTTCTAAGAAATATCAATTTTTTATTAGAACATCTTAAAAAGGGAAAAATCTATCGGAACGCGAAAGTCAAAAATATTTCCGAATCAAACCTTTCTTCTTTTTATTATAGAAGAGTGTAATAAATAAATAAGGAAAACAAAATTTTTAGCTACTTTTTTTTATTGTTTCAACTTCTAAATTTACAATATCATAAAGATCATTTTTAACGTATGATCACTGTTTATTATTAAGTTTGTTACTTACATAAGAAAAAAGCACTAGATTTGTGAAAATGTTCAACTTCCGGTTTTCGATAAATATACACGTTTTGTGACTTCTGAGTATGATTTGGCTTTTTTGGTACTTGAAAATGACTGTGAGTTCGTTAAAAAATAAATAAATAAAAATAAATGGGGACGCGGTTTCTCACAAAGCAATTGACGCAAAGTAACATAACATTTGAATGGACCGGGAATTAAATTAGTGCTTTAGCATTTAAGATATTATCGTCCATCATGTGACGCTGATATAATGTGAACCCATTTAAGGAAAGATTGTATCACAGCTTGTTTGATACATAAATGCACTAACGTTATATATGAGATCAGCATTATTTATATCTCTGCTGATTCAATTTGGGTGCATATCGGTCGACAGGTGCCTCTGCTATGTTGCAATTTAATCTTGCTAACGGGAAGGCAGTATATCAATTTCTATGATATTTAAAAACATCGCATTTCGTTTGTGAGATGGCTATTGTAAAGTTAAATAAAGTAATTTTCCATATCGTCTATGTTAGGTAGCGCTACTACGTTGAAGTTTTACCCGTTTAGTTAAAATTTTATTTCAATTTCTGTCATTTAAATGCACCAAACTCAGTATGTGAAAAATATATTATTAAAATTTATTCTGATTGAATTCGGATATAAATTGGCAAACAAGTTGTGCTACTATTACTTTCTACGATTTCTAGATGTCTACATTTAAGCATCTATTGCTGAAAATTACACGAAATTACATATATAAAAACTTTATTATATGAAAGTAAATTGGTTAAAATTCTGTATATGCTAATCGTAGGTAACGCTGTTCATATAGAATGATATAAAAGAAAGTTTTGTGATGGTCCCAGAATAAGTAATTTTGTATTATAACTGAGTCACTGAATGAAAAAATAGTTATATTTTTATTGATACGAGTATAATACAGAAATTATTTATTTTTTAGTAATAAATTTCGTAATAAACAAAAGAGAAAAATAATTCGGACCTCATAGTTTATAAGAAATTTTCCATCTCTACTTCACTATATTGTTTAATTTAGTGATAAACCCTAGAGATAATGCCTTAAAATATGCTTGATTTCAAATGAAGAAGAAGAAATCTCCCGAAATCTATCTTTAGAGCTTTATATGGAAAATAAAAGTTTAAAATAGGTTATTTTTTTAAATAGCTCTTATATCGTATAAAAATTTCGTGCACATTATATGCTGTGTAACAAAAAAGCATAGAAAGAAAAAAAATTCATACTATTGAATATTTACAAGGAGCAATTTCGAATTATATGTCATATTTTTTCGAAAAATATTTGTGAGACCCTTTAAAACAATCATTAATATTAGTAATAACATATACTACACGTTTTATTTTGCCAAATCGCAATAAATATGCCAAAATGATATCCATTCCTGCTTCCTGTAGTTTTGCAGATGGCCGCAGATTTTTAACACATGTGGTGGTATAATCTGCTGATTAGGCGAAATGCACTTCATACATTTACACCCGCTTTTGATTCGGAATTTTTATACTATTTAAAAGTAATCTTTTTCTAAACTAGTATATTGCGGTCATTACAAATCTTTCTTTTATGCTTTTCTGTACAAGTACATGATATTTATTAAAATTATTATTTACCAAAATTATTTTTCTGTAATGAATACAGGCGATTTTCATTTGAAAGAAGTAAAACATTAAGCATACAAAAAAAAAAAAAAAAAAAAAAAAAAAATCTATGGTATACAGAAGATATTTTAGGAAATGTGTTTTATAAATAAAAAATGTAAAAAAATTATAATATTGTTTTAAATTTTCACAGATTTTTAGGATTCAAGCATTCGTTTTAAAGGTGTGGATGACTTTCTTTGTAAAACACACATGTTGAAATTTTAACCCATAGGAAAAGGCGATGCCCTACACAAATCAACCCTAGATTTTTTTTTTCTAGTTGACTATTACTATTAAACACACACACACACACACACACATATATATATATATATATATATGTATATATTACATAATTTCAATATCACATTTTTATACTATTTTAGTTTAGAGCATTTATAAGTAATAGAAATTAAGCTATTGCTTTTCCGTTAACGAAATTAAATTGCAACATACAAGCGTCATCTGTCGATCGATATGCACCCAAATGGAATCAGCAGAGTTTTATATGATATCAATATTCCATATCAAGTGTGTGTATTTATAATCAAGTGCATTTATAAGTATTATTGTATTTATAATAATTTATATCACAAAATCTGAAAAATTGCTTTATGTTGGCGGGATTAAATTGCAGAACAGCAGCGCCACCAGCTGGCCAATATACGCTTCTAAATTAGATCAGTGTAATTTTACATAATATCTTGCTTACATGTTAAGTTTGGTGCATGTATACACCGTAGAATCTGAGATATAACTTCCCCGATTTACAAAATAGCATCACAACTTTCATTCGATAGATCCAAAGACAAATCATCAACAATTTAGGTCAAGATCTAACTAAATATCAAATTTTGTGAAATTCCGTTCATTGGTTTGTGAGATACAGAGTCCACAATTTTTTTACAATACACACACAAAAAGACGGACACGCAGATTGAAATTTTCTGAAAATGGTCGAATTGTGTCCTGGATATCTCAATACTGTATAAACTGTTGGAAACCCAGAAGTCAGAAATTTTCAATTATAAAATACATTTTTCTCAGAAGAAAGTAGAAATACTATTTCTTTAACTTAATATACATCTGCTAAAATTTTATGAAACATATAATATTGAATTTCTAAAAAAAAAAAAAAAAAAAAAACGGAGTAATATGTTTTATTAAATTCAAAAAATAAAATTATAAATACAGATACTTAAACTTTATTTTTTTTAACATGTTAACAAAATGTAAAACTAAAAATAAGGCAACATAAACAGAGAAAAAGGCATTTTGTCACATTCGTTATAACCACACTTAGACAGAACGTGTTACGACGGTGATACACTAGAACGTTTTTCTTAGAACGAGAATTGTACGTTTTATAGATGGTACAAAGCAAACCTTTTCAAAACGTTCTAAATATTACTATTTCTGAACGTCTAATAGAACGTTCTTTTAACACGAAACACCGTGTTTGAACGATTGTAACCGTTATTAGACGTTCACAGAACGTTCCCGTGCTACTTGGGTAGAGGCTTCATTGACATCAATTTCCCCTGCTTCTTGTCTCCTGAGAGCCTCTTTGAAATGGTCATCTGTCCAGGTCCCACGAGCTTCTCCAGTATGTTTCCTTTACGTTGTAGGTATCTTTCCTGAAACAAACAAGAAGTATTGAACAAGTGCATGAACAAATACAATAATATACACTCACTGGCACAATTAACCGCCCACCTACTATTTAGTAAGCAAGTAAGTTTGTTTACATTATAGTTGAAATGTCATAGGTCAGTCTGACATACCTGAGCGTTTTTTGCTTTCTTATCTGGGTCCAATCTGCCTTTTTGTGATTTTGTTTTAAGTTGCCACTTCTAGCGATCACGTGAATTTGAATTTTATTTGCTGAATTTTAATCTAAACTTATATTTTCAAAAAATATTTTTAAGTTTAAAAATTTAACGATTTACAAATATGACGAATTTTATGAAAACAATAAGATTTTTAAAATATTATTTTAAAATTTTAACAATTAAAAGTCTTTTCTCCCTGAAAATGCATGTGGGGCATTTGGCCCGAATATAATCTGGGGTGTCTATCCTTTTAGTATGGGAGAGATGCCCCGGAAACTGTCCAAAGTAAAAGACAGCAAAACTGGCAGCATAATGCCCGAAGTCGAATGATCAACTTTTTACTACAGGCTTTTAAGCTGTTATAAAAAATTTCATTCTTATTTACTCATGCCAATCTTACAATGCAATACCACTCTTATAACAGAGTAGAAAAAAACATGGTACTTACTTGAAATATTGTTGTGGCAGCAGAAAACAAAGAAATGAGTTCACGTAACTTCCACAGCTCACCATTCAACATCTATCTGAAATAATAATTGGAATAGCAGAGCCATCTACCGTTGCTCTCTACCCGTGAGGCAACTCACCCGGAATTACCATAAATATTTTATACAGCACATGAGAAAAACAGGTTTTTATTATTACTGTTATTATTATTATTATTATTTATATTGTTATTACATGAGTCAAAAGGTAGATATATTATTCAAATTAAGACAAAAAATTATTTGAAGAAAGTAAAAATTTAGAAAATTAACGATAATTGCGAAATCTTAAATTTTCTGTACCACTCTTTTTCTTTTTAAATTTTATTACTTGCATTTCCATACAAAAGATACAGACAAAAATTAAAGTCGTTATATTATGTGTTATAAGTTAAAATAGGATATTAAATATATATTACATACACTACTAATCCTTATTGTACATTTTAAATATGCTCAATACAAAATTTCAGATAAGGTAATTCCGGTTCATTAACTAATTTATGTGACAGATTTCTTTCAAAAGGTGCCAAAGGAAAGTTTTGTTTAACAATGTAAATTTCATACCTTCGATATTACGGACGATGCAGCCCCAGCCACACTCAATATATATATATATATATATATATATATATATATATATATATATATATATATATATATATATATATATATATATATATACTTTTAATAGCAGGTGAGATATATTTTATATATCTTAATGTATTCTAATGAAAAATGTCTAAAATGTCTAAATTACGTTCTTTAACTAAAGTTTACTTTTTATATTTGTTTTATTTTAGATAGAAAACTTTTATCACTTCTTTAAAAATTCATTTTTTATTTTTTATTTTTGGATTGGGAAAAACTATTGAATTCGTAAAAATTGTTAATTTCTGGTTTTTAAAGTATTACACATTTCTTAATCTTAAAAACAGTTTGATCATTGTAAAAATCTTTTTTTCTGATCGTGAGTCTGTATGATAACAAAACTATTTTATCGCCGGAAATACACGAAAACCATTAAATTGCTTCTGGTGAAATGTAATGATAATTATATTTTCTTTCATTTTCAAATCAAACATGAGTATTTACTTCTGTTACATGAGTATTTTCTTCTGCATGCGTATTTACTTCTGCATGAGTATTTACTTCTGTTATATTTCATTTCATCTATTACATGTATGTACAAAACTAAATTTCTATATACTATTAAAAAAAAAAAAAAAAATAAATAAAATAAAATAAAAATAAAATAGCTGCATATATAGATTTTTATAATAATTTCTGTTTAAAAATTATTTTAAAACCAATATGAAATGCATTTCAGTAGCAAAATTAATTTCATTTTTTGAACTTCATTTTAATAAAGTGAAAAAAAAATCAAATACAATATACTAATAATATAATATGAATTTTTGCAAATCAAGGGGAATAAAAATCCAGTTTTATACAATAGACTGGTTTTAAATAGAGGTTATGAATTATCTAATATTTAAAGAAAATAATTCTAAATAATAAATAAATAAATAAAATTTAATTTATATTTTCTTTAACAATGAAAATATAAGATTTAAATAGGAAAAATAATAATAATCCCCTTTTAAAATGTATAAATATCTAATTGTAAAGCCTCTTCCTCTAAGAGTATCATTAATTCCAATGGAATTCCTTCCCACACTAAATTTCAAAATATATCCTTATTATTACTTCTAATATGGAACATATTATCATTTCAAATTTCAATTGAATAAAAGTTCATCCTTTAATTACATTACACAAAAGGGACCTTTTAATCAGAATTATTAAAGCTATTTCAATGAAAAAATAGTATGTTAAATAAATGAAAACCATTCTAAATATTATATTTCCACAAAGTAAGATTCTAATTCTTTAAAGCAACATCTCTTTTAAAATGTATATATATATATATATATATATATATATATATATATATATATATATATATATATATATATATATATATATATACATATACATATACATATATATATATTATTTAACTAGTTTAAAAATGAACTTAAGAGCACATTAATGTTATAAAATATATCGCCAACATCATAATATGCAATTTTGAATGCATTACTAATTAAAATGTCACATTTTTAATGAGATAGAAAAAGTCTTCGTTCGAAATCTTTCTTTTCATTTTAAATCCACTAAAATTATCATACTGGGTAAATTAACTGTTCTTTGTTTCAGAAAAAAAAACGCATGATTTTTTAATGAGGAAGGACGTAGACCATGAATGGAAATGATAGCACGGGAAAAAAAAAATCGAAGAATAAAGAAAGAAAAATAAATTCAGCAGTTATGTAAAATAGTAAGATTTTTAATGAATAGGAAAATGTTTTGTGTGCTTGATAAATATGTTTTAAAAATATATATATAGTAGTAAATAAACATTAAATGAATGTTCTTTTGTGTATTTTTAATATCGTATAGTAATTTATATTTTTCTAAAGTAGCAATATCCAGATAACTAAATACATAACTATGGTTTCTCATTCAAGATAATATGTTATTTTAAATATATACATAAATAAACTTTGAAATTGCAATTGTATTCCATAATCCTGTCATACATACGCGCAAAAATTATGGAAATCAGACTAAAAATATATATATGTATATATTTTTATTGTATGGGAACTATAAAACGGTATATATTTTATTAGTCTAATATGAATAAAGTTCAATCATATTTTATGTTTGTTGACAGTGTCTATCAACATAGTTTTGGATGGCATGGCGTGCTCGAGTGTCGAGGATAGTCCTCAAAATCCACTCCATAACCCCCCAAATATTAGAACACATTTGAGAACGTTAATTTAAAAGTTATTTATATTTCAATATAGCAAATAATTATACGTAAAATAAATAAACTAAATTAAGTTTTTCTGGTACTCCATACGTAAAAATTTCTAAAATATTGCCAGTTAAAATTATTTATTTTGTCCTTGAATTAGGGTCATCCCGATTATTTCTTCTCAAATTCAATTTTAAAAATCTGTTCTCCCTAACATTTGTTACACAAGTCACCTAAATTTTAAAATGGTGGCAAGTATGATATCTGAACAATAAGACTCTTTAAATTTAGAATTTTTATGTTCATTTTTTGCATGCTCTTACCTGGATTACCCTATCAGTTATAATATAGCAAAAACACTCCGTCATTTAACGTGCAAAATGTAAAAGAAAACACTTGTAAAAGAAAACAGAAAACAGAGTATTACATACCGCCAAGCTCGTTGAGAGTAGATAGAGAGTGGTAAGTCTCAAAGTTAATTTGACTTACTTACCAAATGGACATTTAAAGATTTACCAGTGTCAGTTCCTAATAATTTAGAAATGCGCAATTGAAAAAAAAAATTGTATATATGTATATATATATATATATATATATATATATATATATATATATATATATATATATATATATATATAACTAGATCAGCATTTGGAAAAAAAATTAAATAACAATTTTGAAAACAAATATATATAGACATACCCAGTGGATCATTTTAGTTGTTGTTTTGTCCTGGCTAAAAGAATACACCTTTAAATATGTAAACTTTAGACTGTTGTTAATTGTCGTGGGATAGTTGTAATTTTTGATTGCCGGATAGGTGTGAATTAAGTAAGTGAGAATCATATTTAAATAGCTTATTTAAAGCTTTTATGCTACATTCTGACATAAACATAAATGTAAAACTAAACAATTAGAACGCTATAAACAATTACAGTTAAACAAGCACAGTAAAATTGTTGTTATTTTCAGGACATCTGCCCTCCTCCTTTTATTTAATACCCCTTAAAAATCGAGTCTTTTAACAGGCTTCACAGTTTTTCTTGATCGAGTGACCACTCGTTTATTGTCAGGAGGTTGTTCATCTTTTCTGATAGGGTCTGTCCAGGTTGTAAGCTTGCACTCTGGAATGTTTTTACATGCATATCATGGTAGAATTTTTATTTTTAAGGAGATTCTAATAAATTTTCAATAGCGTCTTTTATGATCTTTTGTTTCAAAAGTTGGGAATGACTGTTCTTGTACATCTAGCGTATAGACGTTCAGCAGGGAATCCTAAATTGTTCCTAGGTGTATTTTTTAAATTGAGTAAAGTCAGTTGGACATCCTGTTCTGAAAGTTTACTTTTTCTGCGTAAAAACTTTGCTTTCTGTACTGCTCGTTTGCCCATTTCATTTGGAATTTCGTAGACTTGAAGTTTGGTGTGTAAACATCCATTCTCTTGAAAATTCCTTAAATTCGTATAAATAATAATTTGTACCAATATCAGTTTCTAATATTCTGAAATTTTCATGAACGCTAAACCATTCTTTGAGAATTTTGACAGTGGATTTGCTAGACAGGTCTTTCATTGGATTTAAACCAATAAAACCAGAATGACTATATGTAATAAATACGAAATTAAAAACTTGTTAATTAAAAACTTCAGATTGAAGAATTACCCATGGTGGTTTGGGGAATTATTTTATAACCTGAGGCTCAACCGGAGAAAGCTTCTTAGTTTTCTGACAAACCTTTTTGTATAAGTGACGTAAAATCTTTGTTCAATCCAGGCCAAAATTTACATTGACGTGTTCGTCTAAGGCAACTTGATATACCTAAGTGACCTTTATGAATTTCTTTCAAAGCTTGTGATCTACAGTCAGTAACAAAAGTGTCCGAACACTAGCAAAAATTCCGATGTAAAAAAAGTACACTTCATATGGTTTTGTTAAATAAATCCTTGTCGAATCCTGTTCTTTGTCAGTGTAAGAACATGATTCGATAAGGATTTATTTAACAAAACCGCATGAAGTGTACTTTTTTTACAAAGGAATTTTTGCTAGTGTTCGGACATTTTTGTTACCCACTGTATATATCTCTGGTATAATATCATTAAGACTTTCAAAAATTAAATCATTTTGTACTGAAAGTTATCAAAATATGGAAGGCATTTCTTACAGGAATCTGGAACTATTTTATTTTTTTTTTTCTGAGGCCAACCTGTTGAAATGAAGTGTTTCTATAAAATCACTTCTGGATCAGTATTCATCAGATCATACAGAGTTTTGAAACCCGCTGTCGTATTTACGACAGCAAACAAAATTTTGCACGTACTTTCTTCACACAAATCTTCATTGTGGCAGTCTCTACTGAGTAAATCTGCTATGTGTGATTCCGCACCACTTTTATATTATACTTTTGGAGTATATTATTGAAATTCTAAGAAGATCCTCTTAAGTCTTGGGGGAATACGATCTAAAGACATGTTAAAAATTGATTCTTGTGGACAATGATCTGTCTCAATAGTTACATCATTTCTATATATGTACGTTTGAAATTTCAGTATACAAAATTCATAGACAAGGCTTATTTTCCTATCTAATAGTGTATGCTTGTTGAGCATCTTTTAAAATACTAGATGAGAATGCGATTGGTATTAAATCTTGGAGTAATACAGCACCTAATGAAATGATCTGGCAACAGAAATTTAAAGGCTCTTATTCGTATTGTAATAAGTCAATGCCGGAGATTCTTTCAATGATTTATTTTTAATTTCAACTAACTCTTTCTCTAATTCATTGTGCCAATTTCATGTCACATTTTATTCTTTTTTTTTTTTGAGTAATAATCTCATATTGTGAGTTTTGTCAGTTAGATTAAGAATAAATATCTGCAAATATCGAATAATGCCAATTAATCGTTGTAATTATTTTCTATTACTATGCACATTGATCCTATCAGTAATTTCAACCTTCTCAGAATCTATCATGATACCATCTCTAGTAAGAATATGCCCTAAATATTTTACATTCTTTTCTTCCAATTCACATATATCTTTGTTTAATTTGGCACCAGCACTTGTAGTTCTTACTGCAAGAGTACTTATGTCAGGAGCATAAATTAATATATCATCTATTGAGTTTTCAACACGTTCAATACCTTCCAGAATCTGTATTATTATGTTCTGGAAAAACTCTGGAGCTGATTGTAATTCAAATGGAACTCTAAGGAAGTAATATCTTCCCCACGGTCTTCTAAATGCTAAGAATGGCTGTGTTTTTGGGAAACTCGCAACTGCCATAAATCAGTTTTCAAATCTAATTTTGTGAAAAATTTGTATCCCATTAACATTAGGTGCAACTTCTTTTAAGGGTTTTAGCGGAAAATGACATCTCAAGAGTATTTTATTTAAATCAGAAAGATCAATGCAAATTCTTATTCTTTCGTTTTACTTTACAGTTACCATGTTATTAGAAATTAGTGTGTGTTAAACATTTTTTTAATAATACCACCTTGGACCATTTTATCGAATTCCTGATTTACAATTTGTTTAAGAGAAAATGACTCTTATTTGAGGTTTAATTTCTTTTGACAAACATTTTTCAAAGAATTTAGCATTGTATGCAAAAATTTTAATAAAACCAATTCCTTCAAAAAGGTCTTTAAATTGTTCTTGTAACGTATTTATTTTATCTACTCTTTGAAGTAATCCTGCTTCTGTACTTGTAATTCTACACAAACTCGGACTTATTCCTTCATGAGCAATAAGAAAACGCAGTTGAATTTCCTTATTCTGATTTTACAACGAGCAATAGATTATCCTGCAACATCAATAGCATGGACTTAATATGAAAGAAGTTTGCTGACATATGAAGGTTTTATTTTCAATTGAATTATTCTGCTAAACTAAATGATATTGCATTACACTGAGAACCAATATCAGGTTTCTTTGGAATAGCTTTGTTATGTATAATAACAATTTCAAATCAGTCTTTTTTATCAGCATCAATAGCGGGTATTAAATAATGCTCATCATATTCAATTACAGTATAAACATTTTCAATTTCTTGAACCTTATATTTCTTATTGTATTTTTATCTAAAGTTTTTGGCAAAATAGTTTGGATAAATTTTCTGACAAAGATTGTATATCTTCCCAAATGGTAGGCATTCGTTCAACTTCCCTACCAGCACACTTATCCACATCCTAAGGATATCCATTGGATGTTCTTTCATCCATAGGATATGCAATGGATTTCTTGTGGATGAAACGTGCTGTTAGGGTTACGTGTACGCCCAAAGTTCCTACAATATTTTATAACTTTTAAATATTAGAATTACGTTTACCTTTCATTGAAATTCTTCTATGATTGTGATTTAATTTATTTGTTATAGTCGAAATTACAGATTGTTATTTGGTATCATCAAGGATATCTTTTACATGCCGTGCAACATTTTTTTAAAATCAAGACAATTAAAATCAGCGTAGCTAAAATCTTCTCTCGGACATGGTTATTATCGATACCGACGAGAATTTGGTGTCGTATTAACCCATCTAACATATTAGGTCTTTGCATAAATTCGTGCGGTTTTTTATTGCTTCATTTCATAAAAATACATCAAATCAAATGACAATTTTTAATCAAAATTCTCTCTATTACTTTCTACAACCTTTGACCATTTTTCGGGTAACAAATGTATACGACGGCGATAGAAGCTCTCGTCTTTGGAGGCAATAAAATGATCCGCGTCCGCACGAACTTTTGCAACGAACTAATATATTTCTTAACTTACAAGGAGATGCTTGTATTTTAAGCCTGGTTAAAAAATCATTAAACATACCATCATGCGTTTCCTTAGTAAGATTAAATTAATAACGTTAAAAAATATAATTAAATTTAGGTGTAAAATATTCTGTAAACTTACTTTCAATTGTGGTGAGATCACTTTGTTCATGAGAAGTTAATCCAAATGTTTTGAAAACTATAATTGGCATACATGTTGCTAGTTGAACATTTCTTTCTTTTTTACTTAGCTGCAGCATACATTCAAAACTCTGCAGTCAGTATTTTCAATGTTCTTTTGAATCTGCCACAATTAACAAAGGTTTTCGTGGACGAATTGGAATTTCGGTCATTTTTGGCGTTCTAAATAATGAAATTCGAAATTATTTTCTGACACCATGTAATAACTAGTATGTTGTGGCCACCACGAGACTTTCTTCTATATTTTCCTAGAAAATTCACTCAGTAACAATAATTAAAAAAAAAAAAAAAAAAAAAAAAAGTGGGACTTTGACAAAATTTTGGGTAAACTGTGAAAATTATTCTAAGTTTGTCAAAACACAGAAACCGTGGGACTTTGACAAAATTGGGGGAAAACTGCAAAAATTTGTTGAAGTTTGTCAGAACACGGAAACCGTGGGACTTTGACAAAAATAGGGGAAAAGTGCAAAAATATGTTAAAGTTTGTCAAGACACGGAAACCGTAGGACTTTTACAAAATTAGGGGGAAAAAGCAAAAATTAGTTTAAGTTTGTCAGAACACGGAAACTGTGGGAGTTTGATAAAATTAAGGGGAGAGAAAAAAAAATTCTAAGTTTTTTTTCGTAAAAAGTAAAAAAAAATCGATAACTTTGTTTTAAATCATCACAGATTTAACCTTCAACCATTCGTTTTAAAGGTACTGACGAGACCTTTCGAGAGATACCCATCTTGAAAATTTTTGCCCTATATCACCCTGTTAAAAATTTAGAAAAATCGGGATGGCAACGCAACCTGTAAGATGATTTTTACCAAAACCCAAGTAGCACAGGAACGTTCTGTGAACGTCTAATAACGGTTTCAATAGTTCAAACACCGTGTTTCGTGTCAAAAGAACGTTCTAAAACACGTTCAGAAATGGTATTATTTAGAACGTTCTGAAAATGTTTGATTTGTACCATCTATAAAACGTACAATTCTAGTTCTATATAGAACGTTCAAGTGTAACACCGTCATAACACGTTCTGTAACAGTGTAATTATAACGAATATGACAAAATGACTTTTTAGTACTATTGGTTGAGAAACTAGGTTAATCATGAAAATTTTTGACTTCAGTTTTTGATTTTTTTACACGTTTTCTGGCGTGAGGAATCCGGAAGTCAAAAGGTTGGTATGGTATCGGCACCTATTAGCGTGATAGCCCGTTAGTCCATGTACACGATATCTCAAGAACAAATGATTGCAGAGAGATCGGACCAGTTTTAAAATATCGCTTATGATATTGATAAGAATCCTATTGAGAGATTTGTAACATTCTAATTTAAAAACTTCGTAAGTTATTCGAAATTTATAATTTTTAGCTTGATAGAGAATAGAGCATTTTTTACATTTTCAGTTTAACGTTTTGTTAGCACGTCAGTAAAGAATGCTTTTCAAGAATCAGTAGCGGTGAGGTGAAAAAAAATTACAAAATTTTAAACTCATGGAAAAATTTTGTGAATTTTGTATTTCATGAATCAATGTATGGAATTCAACCAAACTTGTTACATAATTAGATCTTGCCCTAAATTGGAGGTTATTTAAATTTCATTTAGGATATATCGTCCGATAGATTGCGGTGCTATGTAATGAAACCCTCCATTTATGGGACGGCTATATCTCAGCTTCTATAGTGTACAAATGTATTAAACTTAATATATTGGTATATATCATGATAACCTCTGCTAATACAATTTGGATGTATACATTGTCCAACAGGTGGCGTTGTAATCTGCAATTTAATCATTTTAACGGAAAGGCAATATTTTAACTCTTGTGATTAAATTTTGTGATACACTGAAGTTATAAGTGAAATCGATTTTATGTAAAGCTTTACTGGTCCATTTTGGATGCACATCGGCCAACAGGTGCTATGTTGCAATGTAATCTCATAACGGAAACGAAAAATCTCAACTTCTGTGATTTATAAATGTTGTAAATTTGGTACGTGAAATTAATATTACGTAAAACTCTACAGATTGCCTTTGGGTGCATATTGGACGACAGGTGGCACTGCCACGTTCCAATATTTTCCATTCACAGAAAGGCTATCTATCAGCTTCTGTAATATATATACTCACCAAACCTTCTGTGTGACATACATTAGATATACATTATTGATTCAATTTGGCTGTATAACGAGTAATAGTCAAACAGTTTTTTTTTATTATTATTATTCATAGGACATTGTTTTTTCCCCTAGGAATAAGTATACGGGGATGGGGGAGGGGTGGATAAAAATTTTCACAATGATTATCTTTCAAAAGAATTCGATATCACCTTTAAAACGAATAATTGAACCATCGTTTTCTGATGATTTAAAACAAATTTACCGTTTTTTTTTTTTTTTTTTCATTTGTCATAATAATAATAAACCCTTAGAAAAATAAATTTTCTAAGATCTTCTACATAGCATAAAAATGATTGTCTTCTGTCATGAAAATCTGCTAATCAAGGATGTTATTGAATAAATAATCTACTGCTTGATCAGCAAACTGCACAAGGTTCGGTCTGCATAGCATCAACATAATTGAAGAATGTGACAAAAATTTTCGCGCTTTAACTTAACGATAAGCAAGCATCTGCTATTACAGGAAGTCAAACGGTTTGGCAGTTTTATCGCTAATTTGGCTATTTTTTTCCTCTCTTTAATTATTGCTTATATTTTTCTTTCTTTTCTTTCTCTCATCCACAGATATGGATAAGAAAAATCCAAAATTTGACCCGAAAGTATTGTTTTTGGGTCAAATTTTGAAACTGATTTTTTGCAATATTTTTGCACATTTTGAGGTCCCCTGAATCCAAAAATCAGGTTTTTGTATTTGATCTGTGTGTGTGTGTGTGTCTTTGTGTATGCCTGTACGTGTATGCCAGTTATCAGCACATTTCAAAAACAAATAATTCCAGAATATGAAAACTTAGTATTCTACATTTTAATCATGTAAGGGGATGCTGCACTTAGCTTTTCCTTGAGATCAAGCAAATGCTTCGTGTACAGGGACGTCCAAGATAATTCAAATACATTAGGTATGTGAGCGAAATTTTTTTGCTATTTACAGTTTAATATCTGTAGCCTGTACTAAACAAAAATAAGTTAACATATATTTTTTTATATGCATAAAAGTATGTTTAGTGTAAAATATGGCATGAAAATCATTCCCCATTCATCTACAGGGCTACCTAGGAATGATAATTAATACTTCAAACCTACAGAGTAAACAAAGAAATTTTTTAAGTGGAAATTTTAACGCTTTTTTTTTCCTATAATTACACGTTTTGAGGTTCCCTGAATACTAAAATCAAATTTTTAATGGTTAATCTTTGTGTATGCCTGTTATCAGCTAATTTTAAAACAAATATTTGCAGATAATTCAAATTTTGTATTTTGAAGTTTATTTTGAGGTTGCTAAAAATGTTTGTTCAAGATTAATAAGCTTGAAAGAGTGGTGAGAAAGAAAGTTGACTGAAAAATTTGGAATGAACTTTTAAATTTAATAATAGCCAAGAATTTTTTATAGTAGGCATTATGCAATATATTTAAACGGGGTCCCCCCCCCCTCCTCATTGAGAGAGTTATTCGTCAAATAATATCTGTTCCTAAAACTAGTTTGAAATTTTTAAAACGTAGATTTATATATAGTATTTGTTATCTTACACTTTAATCTGCAATCTGCATTTATAGTATTCAAATGCTTGGTAAGAGTAAGAGACAGCCATGTGAGTGTCCCGCGAAATTATTATTAATATTTAAATAAAAACAGTCTTTTTGAAATACTGATAATGCATAATTAAGTAGTAATTTTTATTTTATTTTTATCTATTTATTTATTTGGGTTGAGAAGTGATGTGTCTGTCAAATGAAAGAAGAGATTTAATTGATGGTCTACATTCATGATGACGGTCGTTATTAAAAGAAATAGCGATACCTTCAAATTTCACACATTATAAAATCCAAAATTTTGCTTCAAATTATCTTGGAATGGCGAATTTTGGTTGGTGGGTATTGATTGAGTGTATGTAATAGGCACTTCGGTGGTATTTCGCGAAACTTCTAACTTACCCGCCGAAGAGGGAGAGTAAAAAGTGGGTAAGACGCTGCCGAAAGCAATGGAAACCCAGACTAATCATGTTGCGAGCGGAAGAACCATTACCAAACGCAGCTGGAACATCAACTTAAGTTTCGATTGATTTCAGCGATTTTTTTTTTCTTTTGAGATTTTGTTAATAATGACATGGAATTTTGAGAATTTATTTAAATATACTATGCAGCAAAGCGGGCAAAGCCTGCTAATGTTTATTTAAAGCATACTTAGATATGCTACACGAAACGTAATAAAATTATGAAATACTGTTCGTATGCACATAAAACATGTTTCCTATAAAATATTTTATTGTTAGCTTATGATTCATAAGGCCATATAGAAATATTTATATATATTAGAGGATAATAAGCGAAAATTGATCGAAGTGTGTTTTAAATTTTGTTAAACGTTTTCAACTTTCCAACGAGTTAAAAATATGCTTAAAATTTAAGTTTGTCAACACCATTGTCTGTCTATTCGTTCTCTAATTTCAAAGATATATTTTATAATTCCTCAGTTACATCGTAACCGTGCTCATTTTTTATTGAAAGTATGTGTATACCGTAAGCGGTTTGATATGGGGACTCACTAAAATTTTAAACGTACAAAAGTGTATGTTTAGGTGTAGGGTGCAGGTGTTTTATAAACTAAGTGGTCCGCATGATTTTTCTTTTTTGTTTATTACTAAATATAGTAAAAATGTAGCAATTTCTGTAATATTTCAATAAAAATATAAATATCTTGCGCATTAGTAAAAAAAAAAAAAAAAAAAAAAAAAAACTAGTTATACTGTGACGGCTTTAAAAGTTTTTTTTTTATTCCATTCTATATAATAGCGTCACCAACGATTTATTCGCACAAAATTTCAAGAAACTTAGCTTCTCACAATTAACTTTCTATACATATAATTTCGTACAATTTTCACCAATAGGTGCTGCTGTATAGGCAACTGGAAATCCCAGACACTAACAGCAACGCCACATTGTGGATAGATTACATCCGAATTGAATCAGCATACATTTTAATAATATAAATATCATATACCAATTTTGGTGGATTTAAATAACAATAAATAACATACGAAATATATATACCTTACAAGAACTACCTACTCTGAGAAGCAAGGTTTTACCTTATCAGAAACGAAATTAAATTGTCGTCTGTTAGCTTTTTGTACCCAAATAAAATCAGTACAGATTTACATGATTTCCATCACATGTACAAGCTTAGTGTATTTATAACTATAGATGATTAGATGGAGCCTGTCCAGTAGAATTGCAATATAGAAGCAACATGTTATGAAAGCCACATATTAAAATCTAATTAGCAGTAATTTAAGTCTAGCCAAATATTAAGTTTGGTTAAATGCTGTCCACTGGCTCGTGAGAAACAGAGTCCAAAATTTTCTTTCTGACACACATACAAAGACATTTTCTAACAATAGTCGAATCATATTCCAAAAATCACAAACTGTGTGAATTTATCGAAAATCGAAAGTCGGAAATTTTCACGAATCCAATACTTTCTTCTTGACAGATGTAAGTAAAATAATAATAATAATAATAAACGGTAATCATACGCTTGATCCAATCTTGAGGTTGAAATAATTAAAAACAGCTAAAAAAAATGTTTTATTTATTTATTAATTTATTTATTTTCTCCTATATTAACCCTTTGCCGGCCCTAGTGCTCTAAACCGCTATACATAGTATTGCCAAATTGAGGGACTCTTTTATTTAACGAACACCAATAATTTTGAGGAGTGATATTTGATATACATAATGGACGAATAAACTTCGAAGTGATTAGACAACCGATGCAGTAGAAATTTATTGGTGGATATTGAACAAAAAAAATCCTGAAATTTGGCAACATTCAAAAAAGGAGAGGGAAATTCAATAGGACCGGCAAAGGATTAAATTAAAGGTTTAAAGGATAAAATTTCGATCCGTGCAGTCATCTAGAATAACGTTTAGTATAAAAATACACAGATTATTTTTAACTAATG
Organism: Salticus scenicus; assembly: GCA_963930645.1. Classification (NCBI taxonomy): domain Eukaryota; kingdom Metazoa; phylum Arthropoda; class Arachnida; order Araneae; family Salticidae; genus Salticus; species Salticus scenicus. The sequence goes on along the minus strand of OZ005652.1, from coordinate 117,198,420 downwards.
GTTGTGAAATGATTATATATATATATATATATATATATACACAATACTGATAATTATTCAAAAAAACTTTTTGTACATTCGGCAGAAAAATTACTGAAGCACACATCCACGTTTCATATATACTAGCAAACCCGTGCGGCATTTTCGCACTTTATTTCTTTTCTTATTTACCTTTAAAATTTGAAACTTATAAATATTATATCAATTTCACCCCTTAATTAAAATTTTAATTTACCAGAAGCCAAATTATTATTAGATACAAATAAATATTGTGCAATAGTGAAACCAGAATTATTCAAAGAAAAGCTTCAAAATAAAATTCATGGTTTATGACTCAGTTTTCATACTTCCGCAGGCAGTACGGTTTTAGTAAAGGACCCCTGTGACGCCTTTTAAATTTTAATGTATGCAATGGCATTTTATTTATTTTAGCGTAATTTTTTGTAAAAAAGAAAAAAAAAAAATCCTAGACTTAAATTGATAATATTTTTTTATGATTGCGTTTTGTAGCCAATTTATGATAATATATCATGTTCTGTTTATATCTTTGAAATATTGCTAGGTTTATACTGACTCTTGCAAAGATTTTGCAGAAATAACTTTCAAAAATACATTTCTCATAAAATAATGTCCTCAAACAAATATCGTCATGTTTTCTTTATTAGATCATTGAACTGAATCCGCGTGCTTAAATATTGTTCATTTTTAAATACTATTTTTTATCCTCACGTATTTTATTAATTTTACCACTGTCGTATCATTTCAAAAAATATTAATTGAAATTGGTCCACGTTAGAGAAATATTATATAGATATTAGTTTGATCACTAATTTTTATCATCAATCTACTTTTTTATAAACAGCTTAAGACTAAGATTATGACTCGATAAATATTTACTCAACAAAACAGTTTAGGTGCAAATATTTTGATTTACTAGAGCTTCAATAATATTTCTGCCGACAGTATATGGAGTAGCATCATTCACAACCGCTCTTTCGTGCCGGCAAAATGATTTTAATATTTTTTGAAATAGCTCACAATTTTTAAAATGAATAGTTGAATCAAGCTTCTGTAATAATTTGAAATAATTGAATTTATATATATATATATATATATATATATATATATATAAACAAATAAATAAATAATATTTTTTTCCATTATTGGTTTTTTTCCTTTCTCTCATTTTTTTCATAAATGTAAAATGCAGAAATAACTACTTTTAATTGAACAACGTGGATTTGTTTAAGAAAATATAAAATACAGTTTTGTAATGGCCACGACGTACTAGCTTGATTTTGTAATTATCATCCTGTTTAGTTAGATAAGCTTTCCTTGAAGTGGCATTTTATGTAATTCAATAAAACAAGCATGCAACATTTTAAATACACCACGAATTTTTATATCTTGCCTCATCATAAAAATAAACTATTTAACAAAATATTGTTAAATACAAACTCTGTAACATAATATTTAAATAACATTTTTTTAATACAATTGTTGAGTTCTGCATTTTTCATTAAAGTAACTACATAAAACAAAAATTGTTTTTTTAACCCCTAATAATTAAATAATGACTATGCCACAAAATGAAAAGGACTACTTGTGTTGTTTTATCTCAAAATAGAAAGCTGCCAAATTTGACTAGACCGCCAAATTACCAACAAGGGTTGCCAGTTCCATAATTTTCAGCCGCGAAAACCAAATGATTTCATATCAATTTTCTCATGTTGATGACTTTCTGATTATTAAAGAGAGACGTAAGAGTGAATTTACTTTATATATCTTACATACATATATTTTGATACATTATTAATACTTTATTCATACTTATAATAAAAGTTTGTATATAATTATTAATCAGATGCTAAAAAGTTTGACTTGTTATTTTTAAGTTTTTTTTTTTTTTTTTTTTTTTTTTTTTTTTATCTCGAGAAATTGAAAAATGCTGTTACTGTAAATCTAACTACTAATTTGTTTTCTAACAGCATTTGAATATTAGTATTACCAATGAATAAATTTTACAAGCAAAACTTGTCACATAATAGTATTATGACATCAAATATTTTTTCTGTTATAAATAAGCGGGATTTTTGTGTAAAAAATAAACATAATTTAAATTTCTCATCAAGAGAAAAAAACATATATTAATTTCTTATAAATCTAATTTTAAGGTATGTGTGCTTGTGTCATTTTGTCAGTCTTAATAAGGGTATGGTGGACGTTGAAAATCTTTCTTTGAAATTATTGTCTTACAATTGTTTGTATTGCATATAATGGGTCGTTCAATGTAAAGTGAATTGTTTCCTTCTAAATAGATTTTGAAATAACGAACTTTTTGCAAATTTATATGTAGGAAAACAATTTAAGATTTTGTAAGCATTACCTATTTTTAGCGTTTAAAACAAATCAGAGTAGTAAGAATTTATAAATTATAAGAAAAATAACTTAGAAGTTTCATTTTTATAATTATTTAGAAGTTTTAGTTTTCTGAAAAAACAAATGTAAGGCCATTTATGGGATTTTAATGCAATAATTAGAGGTTTTTCACTTTTATAATGAAAGATGTAACTAAATGTGGTAAAATTAAGCAAAAATATTCATATTTAAAAAATGTGGAGTTTACACCGGTTTCACAGCGTATGTTTCACAGTGTCTGTATATGCATTGAAATGTATGAATATTAAATATATTAAAATTTCCTGAATACTACCAAAGTTTAAAAAATTAAAATTACAAATTTTAATCTTTTTTTAAATTGTTTAAAATGCTTTAGTCTTAAGTTTTTACTTCGATCTTATATTATTATAGTTTATAAATATACTCTAAATGCATCTGTACATTTATTTTGTGGATTTATTTATATATATATATATATATATATATATATATATATATAATTTTTGAATTAGAAAAAAAATAATTGCATGAAAATTCCACAGTTAAAAATATTACAAAAATAAAAATTAACTCATCAATCGATCCACAAAGTAAAGCACAAATGTATTCAGATTATACTAATAAACAATATTAGTGCAAAATCAAGGAGAATTTTCAAAAATTAAATAACGTAGATAATTTTTTTTTTTTTTATATTATGAATTTTATTCTTTTAATTTTTATAACCGTTTATGACCATGTACGTGTGATTCTACTGGTCAGACAGAAAATTATATTTCAGTTTCAATATCCATGTAATAAATGCTAAAAAAGAGATTATGTATTAGTTTTCTTAAATTCAATAACATCGATTTTCTCAAGACATGTGAGTAAAAGCCTGCTTATAAAAATGCTAATTTAATTTAATGTTGTAAATGTTTACAGTCAGTTACGGTTAATATTAAGAGAACATGTTTAAAAACAGAAATTTATTAAGAAATAAAAACAGAAATTTTACAAGAAATTTTTATAACAACAGTTTCTAAAATTTCCGTTTTATGGCAGAATTTCTTGAGATTATTAATTTCTTATCCAACATTCATTTTAAATTCGTATATTTTTTAAAGTAAAAAAGTTTATTTTACATTTAGATATTTAAAATATTGTATTAAGTTTCATGTTTTTATATTTTTGACAAAATATACATATATATATAGAGAGAGAGAGTTTGAAATTAAGATAATTTGTGAGTTGCGTTTTACTATATAGCAGTTCGTAAGATATCTTTCTTGTAAAATACTAATAGATAGCAGCACTACTCCGAAATTCACTTAAAATTTACGAATGCGTAGTTGCTTTAATAATATTTCGGTGCTTTCTTTTTTCACTTGAAGAAGAGTCGGACTGATAATTTGACCTGAAACAGCTATTGCGTTTCTTTTATTTTCAATTTATAACCTATTTGTCACCTTCATATCAAATGGTAATGAAGTAAAAGAAAAAAAAAGTGCATTAAAATTTAAATAAAATCTTATTTATAACCGTTATGTTTATGCATAATGTATAAATTTCATAGTATAACAGCTTTTTACTTTTGTTTATTTTAAATAATTTCTTTAAAAGAGAAATCTTTATTATTTATTTATTTATTTATTTGTAGTATTTATTGGAAACAATGGTAGTATATAGCTGAAAAGATTAAACTTATTAAAATTAAAATTTAATTAAAATTAATTTGTTTTTTTTTATTCATTCATTTCTTTTTAAAGGAAAATGTACTTTTTCGTTTTATTATATTCATCGAAATCAAATGGTAATATAATGGAAAGAGCAGGGGCTATAAAATACATGCTTCAAAATCTAAAGAGGTACAGTTGACTTTAACATTGTAGTTCTTAAATAATAACAGATCCACCTGTTGTTGATAAATACTCATTTTATCATGAGATATTTAGATGAATTTTTTTTTTTTTTTTTTTTTTTTTTTTAGCTTACTTACTGATTTTTTACCAAGCAACATACATTATATATAATATATATATATATATATATATATATATATATCAGTCGAACCTCGTTTACGGGAATCTCATGGGGAATAAAAAAAAATTGTTCATGTTATCAGTAGTTTATATTGTCAGTAACTGAGAAACTGACCTTTGTTTCAGCGGGGATTGTGGAAACTATTCACGATAAGCGGTTTACGTTAATTAGATTCGACTATATATATATATATATATTGTATCAGAAAAAAAAGTAAAAAATTTACAAATTTAAACTCTCAAAGTACAGAGTATTGTTATAAAGTTTGGGAAAAAATCACAACACAAAATATGGAATAGAGTTTCATATTTTTTTCCCTTTATTTTTCTCATATTCCATTTTCAGATTTAATGCATCTTTTTCAGACGTGAATTTTACTGTAATAATTTGCTTAAGTCAACTCTGATAGACAAGTTTAATGCATCTGAATGTTTGCATACATGTATTTCAATTTAATCTTTAAAGCGTTTTTATTATACCTCTTTAATTAATTGATTACGAAAATATGTCTGCTATATTCAATATTTAACATTCTTCAATATATAGCTAATAAAGAAATTTCTAAAAATATTTCTTCTTGTAACCAAATATATTTATGTTAAATGTGTAAAAGTTATTCTCACTTAACCCTTTGAGGGACAAGATAATTTTGATCATTTAAAATTATCTGCCACCAGTACGTACAAACAAATATAAGTGATTAAAAAGAAAAATGGAGTTTTTCTTCTATATTATTAAAGTATAACTTTGTAAAAAAAATTCTTGGACAAGTTTTTACAGTTGGGAATTAAAATTAGGTTTGATATAATGTATTCCAAAGCCTTTGAAAGGGTTAAACGAATTTAAATAAATAAAAATGTATAAGTCTGCGTAGCTTTATATTTTTCTTTCATCTGAATTATATAGAGATCTACAAAAATATAATTAAGTGAACCTGAACATTAATGTTACAAACAATACTCTGGTTAATATAATCCTTTTTTTTTTTTTTTTTTTTTTTTTTTGGTATCTGGTTGCGTAAAAACATTATGTAACATTGGGCATTATGTAAAATCACAATGCACAATATTGTTTTAATTTAATCTTTTAAAGTTTTATTTTCGTATGCATTTCGCATTATTAAGATATATATTTTTGAAAAATTTAAACTGTTGTTCCGAATTTATCATTTTTGGTGTATAACGTACAAAACTCATAAATATTAAATATGTACATAGTAGACATACGTTGTACAGTATCTAAGAACTACAATGCCGTATATTTATTAAGAGTATATTGTACTGTATGTAATTAATGAATCTGTCAATTTTATGATTAATAATCAAATAGTAATTCAGATAAAGCTAGTCTGAATACACACAAGTGTAAGCACATATGTAATCCACAGAATAATTATTGTGCATCTTTATATACGTATACAGATGATGGGGGACCAAATAAGAAAAAAAGCGATACTTTCGAATTTAAACATTTTGTCGGAAATTTTGAGAAACATTTGATGGATACTTTGTGGGTGTAAATAACATGTTATATCACATATGTTTAAAAAAAATACCCCAAAGATAAGAAAAGAACCACTAATAAAATTATATTTTTACATATTTGGCACCATCTTGTAATTAATAATGCTTGAAATTTATTGTAGTTTTAGCATGTTTTTATGGCGCTCTTTTTAATTATCATTTATAATTCACCATCACAGAAAATTTCTTTAACGAAATTAAAGACTTTCAAGTGTTTTTTATTTATAATAAGCACGGTTTTTAATTTATTATAAGTCATTTTTAGAAAACTTGACATAGTACATTAGACACAACATTCTGTAATCTGAGATTAAGAACATTAAATTTATGCAAAAAAATGAGCATTTTTACTAAAAGATATTTATCTGCGCATGCACAAGATTTAACGAAAAAAAATTTTTGGGTATTATTTAGTGAAATGTATAGAACTCATGCAAACATTGTGAAAAATCAAAAAGATATCGTCAACAGAATTAGTTGAAATTTAAGCACTATGAAAGACAAGCAAAAGTATAAGTATGTAATGCATATTTTTATTTTTAATAAGTCCTTGGGAATACACTGTAAGTTAATTAAATTGAAATCTTTATAAAACCACTTATCGTTCGCTTCTCTTTCATATTGCTTTAAATTTAACTAATTCTATCGATGATATGTTTCTAAATTTCCCTGATATTGCTTTGGTTATTTTTTCAGAGTATTTATGTATTTGGATAATAAATTTTGTAAAAAAAAAAAAAAAAAAAAACTTTGTCACCATTTGTGGATGCAAAGTTAAAACTTATTTAGAAAAAATACTCATATTTCATCTTATATTAATATTTTTATATTATATTTGTATTATGTTATGTCTAATGCACTATGTCAAATTTTCTAGAAATGGCATTAAATTGATCTGAAAACCCTTTATGTTATATAAGCAAAAAAATGTTTCGCAAATTTTCAATAAAGATAAAATAAAAAAAAAAAAAAAAAAAAAAATATTCTCAATGAATGCGCGTGATACTGACAAAATTATGAATACACATAAATTAAAGAAGCCACATAAGAATAAATGCTACAGCTACAACGCATTTCAAGTGCAAATTTTTATAAATAAAAATTTACACCCCCCCCCCCGTTAAGATCCCTTCTTTTCTTTCTGGACAAAATCTTTACATAAATATATGTGGAATAACATGTTTTTTATACCCATGAAGTTCTATGCACTTTATCAAGATTTCTCTATGTATTTGACAAAAAGGCTAAATCGGAAAATTACACATTATTTTGCCACTCGTCTGTATATCATGAAAATGGCTAAAAATTGACTTTTAAAGTTTGGAATTCAAGCATTCTCTGGAATAAAAACTATTTATATTAATGGATACAACACGATAAAATTGTTGTGAAATATAATTATATATATATATATATACGAAAGAACAATAGTTTTATTTATAAAGTATTTATACAAAAGCTATTTCTATATGTTTTCTTTCTTTAATTTTTCCTTCTTTCTTTTTTTTTTATACTAACCTTCTGAACCAGAAAATAATGGCGTCCAATAAGTAAAAATTATGTTTTTAGCATAATCATAGACAGAGATTGGGTGAGGACGGCTTTCTTTCCTTTTACTTATGTCTAACATAATATAAAAACGGAAAAGGGAAAACGTTATCAAAACAATAAATAATATATTTAATAAGTAAATAAATAATATACTAAGAAATGATATATTAATTATAAATAATATACTTACTATATTTTTTATAAAAAAAAATAATAATAATTACATTTGTTTATTATTTAATATGCCATGATAGCATAATTACATAAAATGAGTAAAAATTGCGTTGACTCATTTTAAAGAAATTTAAACATTTAATGATTACCAATTACATTGCCATGTGGAATAAGTTTAAATATCTGTAAACATAATTTTTGTAAACTGCTGCTGTAAACTGAAAATATGAATACACACATGCACTGAAATTTAAAAATATGAAGTATGTTAAATATTTTGATTAAAAAAATTATATTTAAGTATTTGGAAATTTTTAAAATTTCTTCCTTCTAACTAATTTTTAAATTTTCGTTTCAATTTCTTATTATTATAAATTAACAATATATTCTAAACTCAATTGCATATAATTTTAGCGGTGTATTGGTACATTAATTTTCGAAAATATTTTTTATGTTGGAATATTAAAACTTTCTATGAACTTCAGCATTCAAATATATTTTTAAACTATCCATGGACTTACAAAGTAGTACCCAGAAATGTTTAGAATATACAGGGTGCAAAGTCGAGAGCAGGCCTTTATTTGCACAACAATTGGTCTCAGACGTTCTCCAATTACAAAATGTATTTTTTAAAAAAATGTAAGCATTCATTATATGACTTGTTTAAATTAAAAAAATCAATTTATTCAAAATCACAAAAATTGGTAATTTTTATACGGTTTTCAGGACGCTAATAGTAAAAGTTGACTTTCAACTTAAAAAATATAACACGAAAAGTTTCACTTTTGTGAGCCCAAAATTGTCTGAGATAGTTAGTTTCAAAATTTAGGATTATTTCGCATTTTCTCGGGATTTATTAAAAAGACAATGAAAAATTCTTTAATAAAGCCCGGGAAAAAGCAAACAAATTCCAAATAGGATATTTAAACCGATCCCTTATTGAAGGCCTAAATATGTTAGAAAATCTAAACTTTAAATATCTTGTTCCATTTTGGGAGAATATAAATGAAACTTTTTGTTAGGATTAGTGTCAATTTTTTAAAATATCACTATAGGGATCTGGAACTGTATAAAAATTTAGTTTTTGTAATTTTGAAAAAATAGATATTTTAAATTTAAACTTGTCATACCGCTCATATTTTTATAAAAAAAATTTTGTAACTGAAACTATATGTTTGCGACCAATAGTTGCGGAGATAAAGACATTCTCGTGATTATCTTTGTACCCTGTATTAAAAAAAATTAATATATATATATATATATATGTATGTATAAATGAATTTTTAATCGTAGTTAAAACCAGGCAACCGATATAAGATCACTGAAACCACATAGAACAATGAGAAGGAAATTACAACAAATTTAAATAACATGTGGAGACTGATTGTGATTTATTGAAACATTTATTTTTGTTTATTTATTTTTATTTTATTTAACTTCAATCTAATCATACATTTATTCCTAGATTATTCGTTGCAATTTTAATAATTTTGCCGGTGCGTAAAAACGACATGAAACTCAATTTAAAAGATACAAACAAGCAACGAGAAGGAAAAAAAAACAAAAAAACAGCATTTTTTTTTTTAAAGGAAAAGCTCAGAACGGTGAAAAAGAAGAAAAAAAAAAAAAAAAAAACTCGTCAGGGGTGACCTTTTTCACCGTTGAGCACCAATGTACGATTTCGTTCGTTAGCAGCTATACCAGCGGACACCCAATCGTACAAGAAATTAATTGAAGTTAAAAATGAAGAATAAAGTGGAATAAACCAGGGGTGCAGAACATGTCCGAACGTCCGAACGAGGTTCGGGTGAAATTTTGAATATTTTTTTAAGAGAAAATAAAAATGTAAATCAAAAATAACAATTTGCTACTTTGAAGTGCTTATACACTAACAGCGACATTTTTATGTTACACTGTATGTTTATTCTCTTAAAGATTTATTACATAGAACAAATGACTTTGAATAGCAAAGTAGATTTTTGCATTATTGAGGGAAATTTATACTGTGTTTGGGGGAAATTTCCGAGGTTTGAACATTTTCTGCACCCCTGGAATAAACTATTAATTCAAGAACACAGAGAATCAAACAGAAAACAACTATAAAAAACAAACATTACTCACAGGATGATGCATCCGGAATCCCAAGGATTAAAACAAGCAAAATAATTCAAGAGTTTAGTTGTACATAGCAGATGAAGAATGATACAACACAGCAACAGGGATATGAATTACTTTTTTTTAAATTCAAATAATGTTGGAGAAATTTGAACATACTTAATTTAGACGTATATGCATGAGAAATTCCATATTCTACGACAGTAATTCCCAAAAATTGTCATAACGTGAAAGTCAACACTATATCCCTTAAAAATTTCCTTAAATTTTTGCTTTAAAAAAAAAAAAAAAAAAATTCTTTTTTTCCCCTAATCTGAAGATAATGGCGTTATAGTATTAATAACGAAACTTTAATAAACACCATAAAAGGCAAGAACTCGCAGCTGCTACAAAAGAAAAAAAAAAAAACCGGCAACGCATTCAACACACTCAACGTGCTTGTTTGCAGCTCTCGCGCTTACATTGTTCGCCTGATGAAGGGTTGTGTCTTCTTTTAACCCGAAACAATTGTTTCGAGTTCTTGCATTTTATGGTGTTTATTCAAAGTTTTGTAATTAATACTATAACTTCATTATCTTCAAATCAGGGGAAAAAAAGAAATTAAAAAAAAAAAAAAAAAAAAAAAAAAAAAATGAAAAAATTTAAGAAATTTTTTAAGGGATAAAGAGACGTAATGGCACTATTTTCGGAAAACTCTCATATAATATCGAATTTTTGATGCATATTACGTTGAAATTAAAGGAATAGTAAGTATGTTAAAATTTCTCTAACATTATATGAATAATAAAAAAAAAAGTAGTTTATAATCCTGTTCATGTGTTGCATCATCAGCTATGTAATTTTTAATAAAAAAGCACCACAAAACTGGCGTTGTAAAAATTATTACTTACAGACTTTGAATAAACACCATAAAATGAAATAAACTCGCAACAATTGTTTCGGGTCGAAAAAACAAACGACCCTTCATCAGGGGAATAAAGTAAGCACGAGTGCTGCAGTCAAAGCGGCAACGCACCAATTGCGTTGCCGCTTTGACTGCAGCACTCGTGCTTACTTTATTCGCCTGATGAAGGGTCGTGTGTATTTTCGACCCGAAACAATTGTTGCGAGTTTATTGCATTTTATGGTGTTTATTCAAAGTTTGTAAGTAATAATATGTACTTTTTACTTTTAAACGCCCGTACTGTGGTGTTTTTTTTTTATAATGACGTCACAGTTTTTTTTTTTTTTTTTTTTTTTTTCTACACTATTTTAGAACGTTTACAGTACGTTTTCTAGAACGTTCTGAAAATGTGTATAACGTTTTGAAAACGTTCTAAAGACGTTTAGAACGTTCTGAGACCGTATACGTAGAACGTTCTCAGAACGTTTCTATAACACCGATGGTGATAGTTACACGTTCATTGAACGTTCTCTGAACCGTACTATTGTACGGCTTCAAGATGGACAAATAGACGTCTATAACACGTTCAAAGTGAACGTTCTTAGAACGTGTTTGTAGAACAATTTTTGAACGTTCAGAGAACGTTTCGGTGCTGCTTGGGAAGTTGATAGGCACTAATTTATGTCAAGGTGCAGCTACATACCAATTTGTGTGAAATTCTGTGCAGTAGTTCCAGAGATACAGTTGCCACAAAATTTTGTCACACACACACACACAGACAGACAGACAGACAGACAGACAGACAGGCATTTTCTAAAAATGGTAAAATCGTGTTCTACAACTCTCAAAACGTGTAAATCCATCAAAAACCCGAAATCGAAAATTTTTACGAATCCAATACTTTCTTCTATTGAAGATAGAAGAAAGTAATATATGAATGAAGTAAGCTAGTGCCTTGTTTAAGTAGCTTAATTACAAACTGACATAAATCTAAATCTAAAATTAACAGTTAGAACATGATAAACAGTTACAGTTAAACAAACATAATAAAAGTAGTATTTCGTATCATGACAGTCGTGCTACCTTTATATATTTTAGAGTTATAATAAAATATGGCAGTCAGAATATTATCCCCTCACATACATACATGCACATATACATACATACATACAGACAGACCAATTATAACAATAATAGGAGAAAAAAAAAAAAAAAAAAAGAAAAAAAAAAAAAAAAAAAAAAAAAAAAACAGGCTTCGAAGACCTTTAAGAAAGTAAATCTGAAAAAGCACTACATCGAAAATTTAACCAAATACAATATGTCTATTACCTACGGCAGTCGAATAATTGAAGTACAAATGTGCTGTTATTTATAGAGAAAAATAATAAATATATTATCTAACTAGCAGGCTTTGCCCGCTTCGAAGGGCACTATTTAAATGAGTTGTCAAAATCCCATGTCATTATTAATAACGTAAGTTAAAGTTTCCGCTCTGTTCCGTAGAGGTTTTTCTCGCTCGCAGCGTGAGGAGTTCGGTCCCACTGCCTTCGGTTCAACTTACCCGCTTCTTACTTCCCCTTCTCCAGTGGGAAACTTCGAAGTTTTGCGATATTCCGTTGATCCCATAGATTTTCCAAAACAAATTTTGCGCTAAAAAAGTGGCCTCGAATTTAGTCCATCGTAACGACCCTCCCCCCACAAAAAATCGAAAATCACAAAAAAAAAAGTGTTTTTGGAAATATCCTAAAGAATACACCTGGCTGTTTTTAATGCCTTTGTACCATTTTTAGTAGAGCTTTACTAAACAATCCGGAGTTTCTGAAATTTCCCACCCCAAAAAAGATTCCCCCCCTCCCTCCTGTAGTAATCAAGAATTCCCAAATCGTACGTTTTAGTTATACTTAACTATAGTCTCCTCATGTGCAATTTCTTTACCGTGAAGTAGTTTGGGGTCGATTTATACTTACAAACGATTTTTTGCTTCTGCCCCCAATGGGAAATGGGGGGAGGATTTCAATAAATCCCGTTACTTTAGGGGTCAGATAGGTATAAAAAATATAAGCACCAAACTCTGTGATCGCAGCTCATATAAATTTCCAAGTACAAATTTAACTCTAAAATGGGGGTCTCGAATTTGCCCTACGTTTCTCATGCCCCCTACCCCCCAAAAAAGTGGTAGATCGCAAAAAATCAAAAAGTGTTTTGCAAATATCGTAAAAAAAAAAAAAAAAAAAAAAAAAAAATGAACAACATTATTTGATCCAGTTTTGGTAGAGTTTTACTAAAAAATCTGGAACTTGCAAAATATCCCACAAAAAATCGATTCCCCCCCCCCTCCACCTAAAAATCCAAATTTTCTAAATCGCAGATATTATTTTATTTTTATTCATGCGTAGTCACCAAATGTGCAATTTCTACTCTGTGAAGTAATTTGGAGCCGAGTTATGCTTACTTAGGTGTTTTTAACTTCTGTCCCCCAACGGTGGAACGAAGGAATTTCTGACTAATTCCGTTACATTAGGTGTCGGATACATATAAATCATCCAAGCACCAAAATTTTGGAATTACGAATCCAATACTTTCTTCTATTGAAGATAGAAGAAAGTAGTATGAATGAAGTAAGCTAGTGCCTTGTTTAAGTAGCTTAATTACAAACTGACATAAATCTAAATCTAAAATTAACAGTTAGAACATGATAAACAGTTACAGTTAAACAAACATAATAAAAGTAGTATTTCGTATCATGACAGTCGTGCTACCTTTATATATTTTAGAGTTATAATAAAATATGGCAGTCAGAATATTATCCCCTCACATACATACATGCACATATACATACATACATACAGACAGACCAATTATAAAAATAATAGGAGAAAAAAAAAAAGAAAAAGAAAAAAAAAAAAAAAAAAAAAAAAAAAAAGAAAAACAGGCTTCGAAGACCTTTAAGAAAGTAAATCTGAAAAAGCACTACATCGAAAATTTAACCAAATACAATATGTCTATTACCTACGGCAGTCGAATAATTGAAGTACAAATGTGCTGTTATTTATAGAGAAAAATAATAAATATATTATCTAACTAGCAGGCTTTGCCCGCTTCGAAGGGCACTATTTAAATGAGTTGTCAAAATCCCATGTCATTATTAATAACGTAAGTTAAAGTTTCCGCTCTGTTCCGTAGAGGTTTTTCTCGCTCGCAGCGTGAGGAGTTCGGTCCCACTGCCTTCGGTTCAACTTACCCGCTTCTTACTTCCCCTTCTCCAGTGGGAAACTTCGAAGTTTTGCGATATTCCGTTGATCCCATAGATTTTCCAAAACAAATTTTGCGCTAAAAAAGTGGCCTCGAATTTAGTCCATCGTAACGACCCTCCCCCCACAAAAAAATCGAAAATCACAAAAAAGAAGTTTTTTTGGAAATATCCTAAAGAATACACCTGGCTGTTTTTAATGCCTTTGTACCATTTTTAGTAGAGCTTTACTAAACAATCCGGAGTTTCTGAAATTTCCCACCCCAAAAAAGATTCCCCCCCCTCCCTCCTGTAGTAATCAAGAATTCCCAAACCGTACGTTTTAGTTATACTTAACTCTAGTCTCCTCATGTGCAATTTCTTTACCGTGAAGTAGTTTGGGGTCGATTTATACTTACAAACGATTTTTTGCTTCTGCCCTGGGAAATGGGGGGAGGATTTCAATAAATCCCGTTACTTTAGGGGTCAGATAGGTATAAAAAATATAAGCACCAAACTCTGTGATCGCAGCTCATATAAATTTCCAAGTACAAATTTAACTCTAAAATGGGGGTCTCGAATTTGCCCTACTTTTCTTATGCCCCCTTCCCCCCAAAAAAAGTGGTAGATCGCAAAAAATCAAAAAGTGTTTTGCAAATATCGTAAAAAAAAAAAAAAAAAAAATGAACAACATTATTTGATCCAGTTTTGGTAGAGTTTTACTAAAAAATCTGGAACTTGCAAAATATCCCACAAAAAATCGATTCCCCCCCCCCTCCACCTAAAAATCCAAATTTTCTAAATCGCAGATATTATTTTATTTTTATTCATGCGTAGTCACCAAATGTGCAATTTCTACTCTGTGAAGTAATTTGGAGCCGAGTTATGCTTACTTAGGTGTTTTTAACTTCTGTCCCCCAACGGTGGAACGAAGGAATTTCCGACAAATTCCGTTACATTAGGTGTCGGATACATATAAACCATCCAAGCACCAAAATTTTGGAGTGCAGCTCCCATATTTTTCTCAAGACAAATTTAACGCTAAAGGGATGTTCAGATTTACCCCCTCATAACCCCCCCAAAAAAAAAAATGTTTTTGGAAATATCGTAAGGAGGTCGAATAGCTTTTTCCAACACATTTGTCCCATATTTGGTTCTACTCAAAAATCCGGAATTAGCGAAATTTCCCGCCAAAAACACTTTTTCCCTTCCCTCCCCTTAAGAATCGAAAATTCCTAAATCGCAGGTATTTTTTAATTTGTAATCATAACTTATATCCCCATGTGCAATTTCTTTAGTATGAAATTATCTGGAGCCTACTTATCCTTCAGAACGTGTTTTTGATTTTTGGGCACGAAGGAGAACTTCGAAAACGTTGATAGATATAATTTTAAGTTGGGTAAAAATCTAAATTCCTGCCAAGCGCCGTTGATTTCTATCCAACCCTTCTCACGTGATACCCCCAAAAATAGCGTTACAGACATTCACACATTTACACACACAGAGAGACAAAATTTTCTGAAGTCATTTTTGGATTTCATGGTGATATCGCAAAATTTTTTTGATTCTCACAAATTTATATACAAAAGTCTGATTTTATTAATATAGAATGTTGTTATTTTCCTGTTGAAAGAGTACATGTTTCTATATTTTATAAATTTAATTTAAACCATAGTGTTTAAATATTTAAAAAAATTAAGAAGCATATTACTCCTGCATACTTTTCGGAATTTTATTCCAAAATATTAATTTGGATTATATTATTACTATCTTGAGTATTGTAAATGATTAAAAAATATTGTTCTACATTTTTATAGTAAAATATATTTGGTTATTTTACCAACCTAATAAATCCTTATAATATTGCTTCATATTAAAACTTTTAACATTTTCTAACAACAATGGAATAAAAAATTTCAATGCATGTTTTTATTGGGAAAAAAGGCGAATATTCATAAAGCAAAATATTTGCTATTCGGAAATCATTGTTTTTTATATACAATTGCAATAAAGCATTCCAATAAAAATAAATAAAAGGAAATAAAATGAAAAGCGAATCGTTCTGAAAAAATATTTTTTCATTTATAATTAAATTAGGTATATAATTTAAATGTTTTTACTAAATCCTTTAAACGTTTTAAATTTTTAAATCCTTTAAATTCAATTAATAAACATAACAGAATATCTCTCATACAATACATGGTGCCAATTTAAATCAATTTAGCAAGAACAATATTTTTTTTTTTTTAAACATTGCATTTTCTGAAATATATAAATCTATTATTTTTTATATTTTTATGTGATATACTTTGCATAAAATTCCTAGGATTATTATTAATAACAAAATAAAACCATATGTACTTTATCTGCATTATAACTTCTAAAACTTTTTAATAAATCATTAAATATCGGAAATCAGATATTTAGTGCACTTTTTATATCATATGGAATCACAAATCGAGTAATTAAAATATTTGTTTTAAAAAATGTTGTTTTGATTATGCAATTGAAGTAAAGCTTTCTAAAAAGAATAAAGTTAAAGCATCCATGAAATGGAACTTTTCAAAAGAATCTTTTGGTTGCAAATTTTAAGAAACGGAAGAAACAGAATAGAAACTTGCTGTTGCAAAATTTGAAGTTAAATATGAATTGCATTTACTCCTCAGTTGACATTCAATGCAAACACGAATTTCTTACAAATTCACACACGTGCTATATTTCAGCTGCTTCTTTTTTTATAAAACTTTTAACATAATCTCAATTTTTACATTCAATAAATCTTTACAATTGTGTTTAGATTATGCATTGAAAATTAATAATTAATATTTTAAAATTGTATCTGATGCACTTTTTAGAAAATGTAAATGATTTACGTAAATATAGATTGATTGTTAACTTTAGTCTATTTTTAATTATTTATTTTATTTTTTGATATCATAAATAATTTAGTGCAAATTATGATATAAAATTTAAATTAATTGTTTGGTTGTCTGAAATTCGATTTATGAAAATGTAACAATGTCGCAAATAACTTTCAGTTATCTTTCCCTATAGAAAACCAAAAAAAGTTTTGTCAATCAAAATATATTTAATATATATCAGGAGATTAGTAGAGTGTGGAGAACAGTCATTCCGTCCAACACGCCCAATACATCGTTGACAATGCGATGCGCACAATTGTATCATAACACATTTTTCATAATAAGAAGGCACCTCTTCACGTTGAACCGACATCTTGCATCACAAATTTTGCGGCACAGGGTGGAGTACCTCTAATAGTACCTGTCGCAAAAAATCAAGATACTTTGTTAATGTAACGTATGATGGCAACATGTAAAGCGCGTCTAAGAAGTCGGTGACCAAATTTGTCCAAAATTTTACTAAGAAACGATGTTCTACCTTACTTAGTCTTACACTGTGGGGAATTTTGAGAGCAAATTAATGCGCATTGAATTGGCTGAACATACATATACCATGAATTATGCTTCATCCTTAAACAAAATATGAAAAATCAGTGTATTATGCTCATTGGTTGAGATACCAACGTACAAGGCACACACACACACACACAGGATGGTATCTGGGGACCAGTTCCTGTACACATTTAAAATTATAGAGTTGTAAGGGCATTGCAAAATGTTTACATTGCTAAATACGATATGTGATATTCAGATATCTTCTTGTGGCAGCATGTACACTGGAACACTGTTTCCCCCGAATGTATCCAACCCTACTCTTTGATGAAGGTATACGTAACACGTGCCCTAATTTTACTACATCTATTTCCTCTTAAAAACTGATGCTCACACAAATTATGATGCCCATCTGAAAACTTGCGGTTGTCCGATATATCTGTATGGGAAACTTGTCGCTACAGTCTTTGGGATGTTCATGTATTGTAATTAGCATATCCATACGAGAAGTAAATAACTGCCAGCTACCTGCCCGTGAAATATTGCATGTTCTTTTTAAGGAAATAAATTACTGAGATGAAGCAGATATTTCACTTTTAATTCTCTATAAAACTGCCGCAACTGGCAATCTGATTATCCTCTTGCAGGTGTACCATGAATTTCCCTGTCATGAAAGAAAATCGTTCAACAGAAAGAATTGATCAAGAACTAATGAAATTGATAAAACGAGTTCCCTGATTTATGAATTTTGAAAATATTTTTAATAGTATTTAATCCTCTGAACGCCTTTAAAAAGGACAAAATTGTAATGTTGTTTTCATTGCACAGTTATCTCATTGTACTAAAATAATACTTATTTCAACTCGAGATTTAAAATATATGTGTGCACATAATTATAATCTTCGTGACAATTATTTAAAACCTTTAAATGTGAAATATAAGCTAAATATTCATGTAATTTTGAATTATAAGTGTATTGTAGAAAAGATAGCAACTCAGTCACCGTATTTATCCGTCACCGGCAGTCAGATGGGTAAGAAACCTTTTCAGCAGGTGAAACTTTATCATTTAAAGGCAATAGATATTTCCATGTGAAAAAAAAAAAAAAAGAAACATTTTGTTTGTTTGGCATCATAACTGAAATATATATACCGGGTAAAAGTGTGTAGACATTTTTAAAATTCATAAAAACTGAAGGAAACGGAAAAATTGAACGCAGTTTACAAGAAAAAGTTGTGGTTGAGAAAAAGTAATTTTTTTTTTCTTTTGATTAAAAAAAAAAAAAAAAAAAAAAAAAAAAATGCCGATAAAGGGTACACGGATGCTTAACGAGAAATATGCAAATCAGAGTCCTATAAATTGCATGTTTTTACAATAAGCACAGTTCTTAGTTTGCCAAACGCATGTGCATAAATGAATTTTAATTTCCATGTTGACTCAGCAGATAAAACGCTATTGGTGAAAACGGTTTCTATGAGGCAAGAGCCTTTCACTGAAGCTGAAGTTAGCGGTGATGTAACTGGTTGTCAAATTGTAATTTGTTGTAATGTTGGATACGTAGAATTTAAATTTATATTCTTGTAAACATTTACATTCAACAAATATAGATTTTCCCGTAAATGTGTGATATGTCCACACACAATGCTTTCTACAGACGAAATTTTTAACTATTATATTTTTCTTTGGAAAAAGTAGTCCTTTTCAAGAGACCCATTTTTTTCGCAAACCATGGTTCATTCTACCAATTCCTTCAATTTTGAAGATTTTTTTGAAATTTCTATAAACGTTTGAGACACACGTTGTATATGTTTGTCTATTTTTACTTTTTTACTTTCTCTTACCCATAAGGTAGAGAAAGTATTGCTTTAGGGTAAAAATTTCGAAAGTGAGATTTTCTTATATTTTCACGATTTGAGGTCTCATGAATACGAAAATCATATTTGTAGCGGTTGGTCTGTGTGTGTGTCTGTCTGTTATCAGCATATCTCAAAAACAAATTATGGTAGAAAGTTCAAACTTGGTATTCTAAATGTGTATCATATAAGGATGCTACACTAAACTTTTCGTTAAGATCAAACAAATGGTTTGTGTAAAGGGACAATCAAGAGAATTCTAATACATTACGTCTATGGGGGAAACTGCAGGTAAGTAGAGTTTAACTTCTGTAGACTGCACTAAACCAAATGAAACGAATATACATATTATGTAATAGAGATAGTCAACTATGAAAAAAAATGTGTATGTACAAGCCTCATCCCCCCCCCCCCCTGGAAGGAAGTCCACTCTCGAAGGGAGTAAATTTTCAGGATGGGTATCTTTCAAAAGAGCTTCCCAATACCTTTAAAACGAATGGTTGAACCATCGATATGCGATAATTTAAAATAAAGTAATAGATTTTTTTTCATTTTTAACCAAAAAAGAAAAATCTTTTTAATGTAAAATTGATAATAAATTTAACTTTTTTTGGCATATTTAGTGTTATAGCACTTCTCTAATATGTACACTATGTGCATTTTCATATAGGATGATTTTTTTAAATAATATTTTTTTATAAATTGTTTTTGCTGATTGAATTTGTATAGGAAAATATAGAAGAAAGTCGTGTTGTGGCCACATCACACTAGTTATTTGTTTTTAGTGGATGTGATTTACTAATAATATTTTACTATTTCCAGGAAAGTTGTTCGAGAATTGAAATAAATTCCTCATAGACATATGGTAAATAATATATGTTTTAAGCTAAATATTCATCGCTTGTTTTTTGTACATTTGTACATTAATGAAACGGGGGGTTGAGGGAGTGATAGCCTCCCTCACAGAGAACTAATTATCATATACAACTCTTCCTAAGTCTAATTTTAATTGTTTAACATATGTTTACATAACAATACTGGTTATCTTACATCTTAATCTCCAACCTGTATTTATAATATTAAATTTCAGGGTAAGAGAAAGTAGTGTGAGTGACACCCAAGATTGTTTGTAAATAGTATACAGTATTTAGACATAAGTCAGATTTTGTCACGCTTGCCCTCAATTACTTGCGCTCATTTTCCTCCCCCCCCCCTTTTTTTTATACCACTATGCCCCCTATTACATATATCGGATCTACGTCTCATATGGTTATTGCTATTGGAAATTTTTATAATTTTTCTTTTTGAAAGATTTCTGTTATCAAAATCTTAAGCGCGTACCTTCAAATAACAATATCTGATGTTTTTTTTTTTTTTTTTTTTTTTTTTTTTTTTAAATGGGTGACCTGTTTCTTCAGCAGGGTTTTATATATCAGATAATTTTTATGTTCATTATTAACTTCACACAGTATAATGTTAGAAGACGTATGAGAGGTGAGTGGTGGGTGATGGAAATAGTAATTTGAAAATTGTGTGTCACATAATGAAATTTTCAGTAACCTATTATTATAATTATTATTATTATGGAACGTACATATTAAAAGGCAAAAATCTGAGCACATTTTTTTTTTTTTACGGTAATGGAAGTATTGTATTCGGTAAAAAAAAAAAAAAAAAAAAAAAAAAAACTTTCGAGATTTTACCTGATTTACATGTTTACAGGTCTCCTGAATCCCCAAAAGTGTATTTTGGCAATTGGTCAGTGTGTGTGTGTGGGGGGGGGGTATTCTGACTATCATATCTCCGAAACTAATAAAGATATAGCTACGAAACTTCAAAATTATGTCAGAACTGCTGTACAGATAAATTTTCCAAATTTAGGTGAAAATTGGAAAACCGGAAGTAGGGCATCTGAAACCGGAAGAAAATCCGTATTTCAAAAACGGCACTGGCGATTTTCTTCAAAGTTGCTATATAAACACTCTATTAGATGTCTTTTCTAATGATATAGTTTGTTAGTTCAAGAAAATCGAGAGGCGTCCTGTATCAATAGCTGAATTTCAGGTACTGAGCGTGGATTCCTTTCAAAACGGCTGTATGATTTTTTTTTCAAACTTGAACTATTAACCCTCTTTTAAATATCCTTCTGTATGTAATTGTTGTTTTCCAGTCAACAGCGGAATATGCCAAGTATTGGTAAAAATCGGTGTCTCAAAAACGGCACTAAGTTGTTTCTTGAAAACTGTTACATAAACCCATTTTAGATATCCTTCCTCATGCTTTATGTGGTTATTACAGGAAATTTAATAGTCATCCTGATCAGATAGCTCAGTTTTAGATCTCGGAAATCAGTTTTAGACATCTCTCTCTCTCTCTCTCTCTCTTTTTTTTTTCCCCTTTTTGCTATGTGGAACTCTATCTTATGACTTCCCGTTTTTATGCGTTTACCGCAAACGTGCATTAAATTTGTCTTACTGGAAATTTTGTCGATTTCATTAGCTCAGTTCTTTGTCTTCTGATCATATTATCGCCAAAAAGTGCATTGAATACGTGTAATATTGGGTAATGGACGTCGTGTGGTTGTTTCACACCAGATTTTTGAAAATCGAGACGGAACAATACTAACGTAATAATAATAAAAAATAAATAAATAAATAAAAATAAAAAGTTTGCTAAACAAATATCGTCATTTATTATTTAAAAAAAAAAAAAAAAAAAAAAAAAAAAGTCAAAATAATTAAAATACAAAACTACTGAAATCGCTGTTTATCTGGTTTACATTTAAAATTTGTTAACTACATTTTAGTATAAATATTTTTCGAGTAATGATAAAAGAAGTTTATCGAATAAACAAAATAAACTGCTATTTCTATGCTTTTTTTTTTCTTTTATCTGATGGACTTTAAAATATGGACAATGAAAAATCTGAATGAAGAACGTTTGATTAATGCAAAGTAATATTTGAAAGTCAGTACATAATATAAATAATAGTAATAATAATTAAAAATATCTTAGTTTTTTTTTTCGAAGTACAGTAATAATAATAATGATAATAATAATAGCACTTCCAGTTATTAAGTTAAATGGATGAATGTCCATAAGAGTGTTTTTCAGCCCTGAGGAATGACAAGTTCCTATTTTATTGTACAAATGGTTACATCAATAAATATTAAAAATGATGAGAATTAACTATAAAAGTTCAGTATAACTGCTATAGCATAACACTGTCAATACGTAGGCCCCTCAAAGCCAGTTGTTTAGTTTAGGGCAGTTTCACTAAGCAACTGTCCTAAGCCTAATGGTGAATTACCTTCTGTCCAGATTTTTCTAAGAGGCCTTACTCCGTATTTACACGCATTTCGGAGAAAACCACGATAAACTTCGAAAGTATAAGTAAGCGACCGTGACCTAGTTCGAACCTGGCACTTCCCTTCTATCAACTTTCAGCACAGATCTTTTCGGTCATTGGTGGGTCCCTTCACAGTAATTGTTGGCATAATGCCTTATTTAAGCCTAGCCCTTTGTAATTATTGTTGAAAATGGAATTCTTTTAGGACATAGTTTTCAGTATTTATATTTATGTTACAAATGAATATAGATTATAACTATATTATTTATAATCAGGATATTTGTATTCTTTATACATTAATTGTAAAAAGAATAATATTGGGTAAATTCTTAAGAAAAAGAAAAAAAAATGTAGCAGAGAAACGCCGTTGACTGAGTAAGCGGCCAAATCAAAAGAAATGAATTAATTTCCAAATATCGGAGATTCTTCTTTCCGCAGTAGAATTTTAAGATTGTTTAAGATATAATCTGAACAGATAGTCTACTTCATACTGTGTTTCAATAAGAAAGTCGCGCTCATATATATATATATATATATATATAAGCCCAAGCCTCTAACAGTGGGTTGAATTTCCGCAAAGAATGCAAAATTGTGAATCTCTGATCCGCTGGGGAAAAAAACAGTTACTGGAATAATGTAAATAATATCGATTAAAACTTAAAATACACGCATTGTAAAAGAATTAAATGCGAAAAATTCACACATCTGACCACTCTAATATTTTCTCCAATATGAGTCTCGAAAAAAACGCCCTAAGAAACTCATCTTTTTAAAAATGATTGAAATATAAATGTTTTAATAATTAAAAAATAAATAAATAAATAAATAAATAAATAAGCTGCCTTTCGAAACTTTATTTTTTAATTACAGGAATGGTACATAATTACAATGAAATGTAACGTTAAATATTATTTTATTATTTGATAGTTTTCATTATGTATATATTTATTTATTTATTCACAGAATCCGACACGAAAATTAAAAATGTAACCTGGTAATGAAAGTAAAGCAAGTGTGATAGTTTAAAGTATTTTTTTTACCTTAATATTTTCAAAAAGAAATTAATTAATTATTTTCCACAAGGAGAAAAGTAGGTTTAAAAAAGCTAGAATTATATACAGAAAACTATTATTTTGACATATTTTTTTTTTCTCTTACCTTTAAGCAACATGACAAATATTAAGCGTTTATTTATTTTCCTGGCATTTTATCCTAAAAATGTTTATTCACCATGCGTATATTTTTTATGTCATCAAAAAAAGTTCACAATGAAAGAAATATATATATTTAAATAAGAATATTTTCGAGCAATTAAAAACAAAACCTTGTTTATTTATATTTTATTCAGCTTTCAGCTTGTGTATTAAAAGGAACACCGCTGTTAAAAAAAAAAAAACAAAAAAAAAAAAAAAAAAAACTAATTAATTAGTTTTTTAGAGAAAAAACTATGTTATAACGTATTTTTTAGGAGAGGAAAGAGTTTCATACTATATATATATATATAAATTTTAATATATATTCTGGTATTATTTTAAGTCTAGTATATATTTTTTTCTTTTTGTTAAGTTAAAAAATGCTTTAATTGTAGGAATAAAACTTATGTAGACTTTTTGTTAACGATACATAATATGTATTTTTGTCTTACTTTCTCAATGAAATACGCGTTGATTTAACAATAAAAATAAATTTTATAGAACTTTTTAAAATTGAGTTTTAGCTAGTGATTAAATACGGAATTTCTTTTTTTTGATATTGGTATATTAATAAATAAATAAATAAATAAATAAATAAAAAGTTTTTTATGAAAAATATATATAAAAAAAAAAAACAAAATAAAATGAAATGCATCTTGTTTTATAATATAAAATATTTAAAATCAAAAGCTTCTTTTAATATATTATTTCTTCTCTTTTCTTACTTTTTTTTTATATCATTATACACTGTTCGACGTTGAAAATGCAACACCAAGAAGGAATGATAATAACGGAATGAAATTTATTGGACACATACATTATAGTAGGAAGAACAATTGATCAAAATTTCAGGAAATTTGTTGTAATATGGACTGAGAACATAGAACATAAAGCAGCGACCTCAGCGAGCAATAACAGCACATATCTGCCTAGGCATTGAATCGAACAGTGATTGGATGACATGTACGGGTAGACCACTTCATGAAGCTTCAACACGATGCCACAATGGGGAAATTGCACAATTTTCATTTTTACTTGTAAATGATAGAGCATGAAAATACAAACATTTTGATACCATTTTTATGCATATTTGAAAACCGGATGCTTTAATAAATTAACTTTAAAAGACGTAGTTCTTGGCGGGAAAACGCTGCGTCACGTGATAAAACCTATCGTGACGTCACTATCCATGAAATGAACTGCCGGCTGAATTTCTCCCTCTTGTATTGTAAAGAAAAATCGTGCATTCAGCGAAATTTTGTATTCTTTCTTTAAAAAAAAAAAAATATTAAAACTATTTGAACTCATTAAACATCACTTCATTCTACAAATAACACCAAGTTTCAATGATATTTTTTTGTACTCGCCTGCTGTTATTAATCCAAATTAAACTATAATCGAAATAATAGTTGATCAATAGATTTTTCTTAAAGAATGTTTTTAGTATGCTATGCCAAAGATGTATCTTTTAAATACTTGTTTTGTTTCATTTTATTATGTTTTATAGATTTATTATTATTTTATTATTAGTATAGACTGAGTACAGAAATAAAATATTGCGATTGAGT
Organism: Salticus scenicus; assembly: GCA_963930645.1. NCBI lineage: Eukaryota > Metazoa > Arthropoda > Arachnida > Araneae > Salticidae > Salticus > Salticus scenicus. The sequence goes on along the minus strand of OZ005652.1, from coordinate 117,173,147 downwards.
AATAATATTTAACTGAATAATATGCATATTTTCATTGCTTAAATAATCTAGAATAGTTTATGCTAAATTAACCTAAATTAGATTACTTTTATAATTATGAGATGCCAGTATATCTGTATATATATATAACTTTTTTAATACTACATTTCAATATTATAACTTAACAATATTTCTATTAAAATAGCAGCTGAAGATTGTGAATAATTAAAAACATTATAGTGATGCAGTTTGAGAAATTGAAAAGTATTTAAGGAAAATTACATGCGCTTATCATTCTAAATAAATAAATAAATTTAAAAGAAGGTCTCCGTACAAAAATATTAATATTATTTATATATGTATATATATATAGAAACGCGTTTAGTTATTTTTATAATGTAATTACTTTTTTATTTGGAAAAATTTAAAAATAGAAAGAAAATATTAATAGAAATAGAAAGTAATAATAATAACAACATTTAGCAATAGGAAAGATATAAAGTACTTTAAAATAAAATAAACACATGAAATATATATTAAATGTAATAATACCTTATAAGTTATACATGATCTAGTTATAAATATGAATGGTATTAAATAATTAATTAAAAATTTGCAGTAAATTTCAGCAATCAAACGCAATATATACACTGGTGGACAATTGCTAAGGACGGATGACAATAACTAAGCTATTGTCATCCGTCCTTAGCAATTGTCCACCAGTGTATATATATATATATATATATATATATATATATATATATATTAAATTCATTTATCAATGAAGCCTTAATGTAAAATCCAAATATGTTTAGAATATATCAGGGGTCGATTGGGACCCATTTGCTTCCCCTTCACAAAATCCAAATATCTAAAATGGGCCCCTTTAGAAAATACAAATCCATAAAATGGGTCTCTTCACAAAATTCAGATTCATAACAACAGGCCTTTCTCAAGATTTATTTTTAAAAAGATGATGATTTTGTAAAAGTTTTTCACGTTAACAATATTATTTTTAATGAGTGTGTATACTTGGCTCAGTAATATGCTGTTTACTTGATAATGAACATTAGATAGAGCAACTTCTTAAGTGAAAGGTTTCGAGTGATAATTCTTTTTATCATAAAAAGAAATAAATTTTCACAAAATTATTTTGTTTTTCACAAAAAAAAAAAAAAAAAAAAAAAAAATGTTTTTCACAAAAATGAGCCCCAAAAGTAAACCTGGAACAACCCTTGCATATACTATAACTGACGGTCTTCGCCTGCTTCGCTGGTCGCTAAATTTAATAAATAAAAATAAAAAAACTTATTTCTTTTATATCATTCTATAAACAAAAAATAAATAAATAGATAATTAAAAAATAAATTCATTGAAATCGCTCTTAACACCGTTTTGGTTATTCGCAGCCTGCGGCAACTTCTTTCCCTCCAGTGTACCCTGCTTTTTTGGATCTGGGTTCTTATTGCCCGCAGCAATGTCTTTCGTGGGCACTTCAATTTGTGTACATATCAGGAGGCGAAAGCTGCTATTATTCAAAAACTAAGATTTTAAGGATAGCTGTATCTCAGCATCTATTAAATATACTTTAATTTTGGCACCATGTACTTTATTGCAATCACTTTTTCTGCTATATTACCATTTCATTTCGATTAGTACAATAAATAAATAAATAACAAAAGATTTTCCTTTCAAAGGCATTAAATAAATAATAAATAAGTTTTTATTACATTTAAATTTTAATAAGACTAATCCTTTATGCGATATTAACATTTTCCCGATAAAAACATTTAATTATATTTTCCTTTTGAAATGAATTAATTAAATAAATAAATAGTTGTGTAACAGCCGTTGCTAATGTAAACAACGTAGAACAATATAATTCAAATAAATTTAAGAAAATTAAATGGAAAAATAAATGGATAAAATTGAAATATATATATATATATATATATATATATATATATATTACTTAAAAAATTATAAAAAGTAAATTGTTTTTAAAAAAATAAAATAATAAATAATAAATAAATAATGCAATTTGAAAAAAACATTTTTTTTTTTCGTTGCAAAAACATGAAGTAAATATTAAATACATAATTAATGACTGCTCTATAAAATAATCATATATAATTTATAAAATAACATAATTAAAAAAATTCTGGTTAAAAAAAAATAATAATAATAAAATAAATAATCAGTAAAATATATTTTTATGTACTATGAAATTTTAATGAATATTTTAATTATAATTAAATCTTTAAGCATACATTATGAAAAAAGAAATATTCTCACATACAAGCATCTAAAAAATTAGAGAAATGTAAAAAAAATACTACTAATATATTAAAGCAATGCTAAAATTCTATTATGAAGACGTTTATAATTTTCAAAATATGAATACAGAACAAATCTAGATCGTTTAGCTTTAGCTACTCCTATATTTATGCGCTAATAAAATCGAGGTTTCTTCTCAAAAATGAAAATATGGAAACAGCATCTATTTTCGGAACATTATCCGATTGCTCTTTTACAAATCCAAAATCGACATTATACAAATAAAAATAGAAATATATATATATATATATATATATATATAAGATATAGTATAGTTATGGAAGGTTTAAGTTATTTCTTACAAAAGGTAAAAATTTTAAGAGTAAACTATAAAATACAGATTAGAATAGAGCGAACAAAAAGAAAAGCAAGCGGTAAAAGAGTGTAAACATTCACACTTCGTGTACTGTGACGTCAATCCCCTCACGGAGCGTTTTCGGATCACGTGGTTTTGTTTTGGTTTTTAGCGATTTTAAAACGTTAATTAAAAGTTAATTTGAAATAATTTTAAGATTTTAATTGGATTTTTCGGATTCCCAAGATTGATTTTATCGATTACAATTAAAAGAAATTGTTTTTCCTTCCGTATGCAACTTCCCCATTCATCGATCGAAGTTACTGGTGAGTCGTGGGTGGCCAATGGCTTTTCAATAATTAAACTGTCATATTCGTTGGTGCGAGGTCAGGAGAACGCGCTGGCCAGAGCAACAGTCGAACACATTCTGTATCAAAGCAAGTCCGGACAATACAAACAACTTGCTGTCGTGCATTATCTTGCTTAAATTTTGCGCTAAGGAGGCCTCGAATACAGGGCAAGGGGCAGGTCTTAACTCATCAGAAATAAAATGGCCAATATTCGGAGTGCCAGGAATACGATAATGAAGTAATCGAGACGTGTATCCAATGGGAACCCATAACATCATTGCAAATGGTGGACAATATGATGATGTCGAATCCCAGCTGGCAATGTGCATTATTCATAATGCCGTTAAATACGGATAAGGCAATATTGATACTGTAAACAGGATTGTGATTTGTCTGAAAAGTAACTTCACTCCATTCCTGCGTCCAGGCTCATCGTTGATCACACATTAATGACTCCCATATCAGTGATGCAGTTTTGAGGATAATCAGAATTTTGTTAGCCGCTTACTGAGTCACCACCTGGATTGATGGTATGTTGTACCATTGGATACACGGCCCGGTCACCTCTTGTTTTCAATCCCGCCAATCTAAATACCAGCCATTACATTTCTGACGAGTTAAGGCTCATAGCTTTGCCCTAAGTTCAAGGTCTCCGAAGCGCAACATTTAAGCAGGACAATGCACGACCGCAAGTTGTCCATATTGTCTGGACCTTCATTGATGCCGAATGTGTTCGAATGTTGCTCTGGCCAACGCGTTCTCCTGATCTCGCACCAATGAAAATGACAGTTTAATCGTTGAAAAGCGACTGGCCCCCACCACTCACCAGTAACTTCAATCAATGAATTGTGGCATCGTGTTGAAGCTTCATGAAGTGCTGTACCCGCACATGTCATCCAATCGCTGTTCGATTCAATGCCTAGGCAGATATGTGCTGTTATTTCTCACAGAGGTCGCTGCTTTATGTACTGTTTTCTCAGTACATATTACTCCAAATTTCCTGAAATTTTAATCAATTGTTCTACCTACTATAATGTATGTGTCCAACAAATTTCATTCCGTTATTATCATTCTTTCTTGGTGTTGCATTTTCAATGTCGAGCAGTGTATTTCGTTATAGTGTTTTTTTTTTTTTTTTTTTTTTTCTATCTGTCTATCGATTAAACTATCTAGCAGGTTTCGGTGTAGTCGATTTTTTTTAAATGTATATATATAAAGCCGATTGCTTGTTTTCTGAGATTTTTAGTACACAAATCTACGCCATCCAAGCGACTGCTAGAAAAAAATAAAAAATAATAAATATCTGATGTGGGCACCACATGACTTCCTTATACACTTTTAGAAATATACATAATGTTAAAAAACATTGTAATTGGACCCGAAACAGTTGGCTGTCGAAGGCAGCAGTCACCTGAAACAATTGGCTAAAAATATTTAAAAAATTCATTGTTACCGTGTTCAGAGTTTTTCCAGAAGTTTTAAATATCTAGCTAATCGGGAAGTTAGTTAAAAATAGATTGCAAGATTTGTACTGGTAACGCTGCCGAAGACAGCAGGGACCCTAAACAGTTGGCTAAAAGTATTTAAAAAAAATGCATTTTCGCCGTGTTCTGATCTAGTCTGAAAGTTTCAAATGTCTAGTAGGGCGGATCGAAAAAAACTTTTTTTTTTTTTTATTTCAGATCGCTATAGTGCGCAAAAGTTGCCATTGGTATAGACATGAAAAAAGCACTAATTATTATTTTTTTATTAATTTGTCTTCCGGTCGCGCAATGCCATCGAAGTTAGCAAAAAATTGTGAAAAACCTTAATTTTTTATAATTTTTTTAAGCACGCCAGATGGTGTTAATTGTGTTCCTATCCCATGAATTAACTACTAAAAGTATGTAAAATCAATATATATGCACTTGTTATACATTTGTTCATATCTTCCGGTCGCGCAACATAGTACAAAATGAGTAAAATTAGTAGTTTTTTCAAAATTTCACAAGTTTGACTGTTTAGTACATTTTAATCATACGACTTCTAGAAACGCTATAGTTTAATTCTATTACAATAATATATTTAAAATCCAAGCATTGTAGATAAATATGGCTATAAGATAGACTCGGCGTACGTGACGAATGCCAGCGATGCGCGCGCAGCGCTGCCAGTCGCAGCCATTATCGTTTACCGCTATTTTCTTCAATCTGCTCATGCCGCTAGTTCTAGTCAGTACTAGATTGTGTTGTGCTTAAGTCTGTATTCTACTTTTGCAAGTACGTAAACCTTAATTCAAAAGGTGGAATATTTTTTTTCTCTTTCACAAATGCAGTTCACACTTAGAGGACATACACATGTATCTGAAGATTTCTTACATGAACAGTCATTAGCAACAATTACACATTTACACGCCGCGATATCAAAAAGAGAGCATTCTTTCTTCTTCAAATTGTCAAGTTTCAGTTTGAATGCTGGTTTATCTTTGTCACGATGAAACGACTTTCTGAGTTTACTGTATGATTCGTAGTAAGAACTAATTAGCTAGATGACTCTGTACTCCGTAACAGTTGGGATCGAGGCTTTGTCATATAAACCGATAATTTTCTTTGCCACTGTTGAGGCTTCCCTTAAAAAAGATACACTCTTGTTGTTTATTGTCACAGCTAGGTTGAATCTCTGTTGAAAGCAGCAGCGAAGGACATCTTCATGAGTAGGAAGCTTGTTGTGGAGCAAGTCTCGTGGGTGACCAAAAATAGGGAACTCAAAATCTTTTCTAGGTTTTGTACCTATACCAACTTTCTTTGGCACATCCATTGTATCAATAACTGTCGTATTCAAGTACAAACATTGAACGCAAAAGTAGACAGAAAAATAAGGACTTAAGTACAACACAATCTAGTACTGATTCGAGCTAGCGGCATAAGCAGACAAAAGTAAATAGCGGGAAACGATAATGGCTGTGACTGGCTGCGCTGCGCGCGCATCGCTGGCATTCGTCACGCACGCCACGTCTATCTTATAGCCATGTTTATCTACAATGCTTGGATTTTAATTATATTATTGTAATAGAATTAAACTATAGCATTTCTAGAAGTCGTATGATTAAAATGTACTAAACAGTCAAACTTTGAAATTTTTAAAAACTACTAATTTTACTCATTTTGTACTATGTTGCGCGACCGGAAGATATGAAACAAATGTATAACAAGTGCATATATATTGATTTTACATACTTTTAGTAGTTAATTCATGGGATAGGAACGCAATTTAAACCATCTGGCGTGCTTAAAAAAATTATGAAAAATTAAGGTTTTTCACAATTTTTTGCTAACTTCGATGGCATTTGCGCGACCGGAAGACAAATTATTAAAAAAATAATAATTAGTGCTTTTTTCTTGTCTATACCAATGGCAACTTTTCCGCACTATAGCGATTTGAAATTTAAAAAAATGTTTTTTTCGAACCACCCTAATGTCTAGCTAGTCGAGAAGTTAGTTAAATAAATTTTCTGTTGCATCACATAAACGCTACTGAAGGCAGCAGGTATTAGAAACAGTTGGCTAAAAATATTTTTTAAAGTGCATTGTCAACGTGTTCTGAACTTTTCTGAAAGTTTCAAATGTCTAGCTAGTCGGGAAGTCAGTTAAATTGCAAGATTTGTCCAAACCGTTTTTGAGTTATTACCGTTTTTTGATCCATTTTGGCCATTATGAACCTAATTTTCCGAAATATCTCCAAAACGGAAAATCATACAAAGTCCAAAAAGGGAGGTGCACAACTAGATGTTATAACAAACCTATGTACCAATTCGCAACTTTCTACGTCCAACCGTTTTTGATTTATGCGACATACTCACACACACACACACACACACACACACACACACACATACATACAGACGTCACGAAAAATCGTGTAAAGTCCCTTATATCTCTAAAACGAGAGCTCGTGTTAAGACGACACTTGCAGGTGTACAACTAGACATCATGACAGTCACACGTATAAATTGGCAACATTCAGCGATCATTCGTTTTCGAGCAATGTGAAATGCAAAATCCATTTCGCAAATCGGGATTACTATACTTCCTTATACTACGTATAAGGAAGTAAAAAAGGGGGCACACTTATTATTCAGGACAAAATTTAGTTAACGCCGTTTTTTTTCTTTTAGTTTACCGGATAATTGGATTAAAAAAAAAAAAAAGATTAAATAAAACCTTGTGATATATGTGCGATTGTTGTGTCATCAAACACACATGACCTCGCACCCAATGAAATTTAGGGAAAAACGTAACTGTAATCAGTAACTATATATATATATATATACCGAAAGGTTTGCAGAGTTGTCGTCTGCTTGTTTTATTCTGTGTGAAATGTGCTAAAGTAAAATTGTGAATTTGTGTATAATATATCAGTACAAAAACCCTTAACGGGTTAAAAGTTTGTGACGCAGCTACTTTATCGCTATAATAATTTGAAATATGGGTCTTAAAAGTAATGATATCAAATTATAAGTGACGCTTTGCTATTAGTTAAAATATACGTAGATTTTCTTATTTGATCATTTGTTTTTTTCTTTTATTTATATTTACATTGCAAACATATTTTTAACTTCAAGATAAGACAAATATATAAAATATACTCACTGATACTTTTTCATTTGCATTTCAATTTCAAAATAACAGTTTTAAAAGGAATTATATCAAAATTCCAGTGACGCCACAATGCCACTTTAAAAGATTTGTTTTTAGATTCCACTAAAATTACCTTTGTTTTGTCTAATAAAGTATATTTACACATTGAAACAGTGCTTTTAATTTTCAAATATACTGTCAAATAGTCACACTTTCACTGAGCTTGCATTATAAATTGAAATTATTTATTTCAATAAATCGATTTGTCTTTTGCGTCAAGCTATCCAAACCTGCAAGTAAAATTTCTGCAAATGTTTTCTTTGCATCACACTATCTCTTTGCACAAATTTTCGCTTAGTTGGATACTATGATACAAAGTAGCATTTACATAAATTTTACTCACAGTTTTGGATAGCGTGACGCAAAAGACAAATCGATATATTGAAATAAATAATTTCAATTTATAATGCAAGCTCAGTGAAAGTGTGATTATTTGACAGTATATTTGAAAATTAAAAGCACTGTTTCAATGTGTAAATATACTTTTTTAGACAAAACAAAGGTAATTTTAGTGGAATCTAAAAACAAATCTTTTAAAGTGACATTGAGGCGTTACTGGAATTCTGATATCATTCCTTTTAAAACTGTTATTTTGAAATTGAAATGCAAATGAAAAAGCATCAGTGAGTATATTTTATATATTTGTCTCATCTTGAAGTTAAAAATATGTTTGCATTGTAAATATAAATAAAAGAAAAAAGCAACTGATAAAATAAGAAAAACTATGTATATTTTAACTAATAGCAAAGCGTCACTTATAATTTGATATCATTATTTTTAAGACTCATATTTCAAATTTTTATAGCGATAAAGTAGCTGCGTCACAAACTTTTAACCCGTTAAGGGTTTTTGTACTGATATCATTACTTTTTATAGGTTATTGATCAAAAAATTAAATTAAGTCCTTCCGACTCATAGGAAGTTTAGGTTGATTTATCTTTTCTTATAAAGTTGCCACCATTGTTTTCAAAATGGCAGCTACAATTTAGTAATGGTCTTGGTGGATTTATTAATGAGGGCTATGTATATATGCACTTTTAAGCAAATCATTTCAAAAGTTATTGTGATAATTTTCAAGTGGCCACCATTTAGAAACAAAAGGACAGAGTGACTGAGATGCCCAGTGAACTTATCAAAGATATTTGAATGATATGTCAACTGCACAAATTTGATTTGAACTGATTCAGTATTACAAAAGTTATTGTAATGAAAAAATTTAAGTGGTTGCCACTTGGAAACAAAATGGTGGAGCAATTTGCCTAGCAAACTTATCCAAGATATTTGAATTGTAAGTTCACTCCCCAAATTTGATTTGAACCAATTTAGTATTCAAAAGTTATCGTGGTGGCACATTTTTAAGTGGCAGCCAGATTTCAAGTGGCTGCAACTTGGAAACTAAATGCTAGAACAAAATTCATCCAAGACATTTGTGTGATAAGTTCAATGTCCAACTTGAACTGATTCAGTATTACAAAAGTTATTCTGATGATAAATTTAAAAGTGGTAGCCTGATTTGAAATGGCCGTACTTAAGGTCTCGGTTATTTTGTTAAAAATGGCAAATAAAATTCATTAATAAATACTTGGTTGAGACCCTTATGTGGTCAATGTAAGCATCAAAATTCAAGCAAATACAGTCTTAACTAACCTTTTTTTAATGTGGATTTGAAATTTTCATGTAGCGAAAAAACTGCAAAGCCACGTAGTTAACAAACTCATCTGAGATATTTGTAAGATAAATTTCCTGTATAACTTTGGTTGAACTTTGAGTATTATGTCGAAAATTATCGTAATCACGAAATTTCCATTATATATACAGAAAAACTCAATTTATAAATTTTTTACATTTATACAACCATTTTTTTAATTCATTAAATCAAGGAAGTCTTTTCTCGCTTTGCTGGTCACTATATTTAAAGGAAACTCTTTTCTATATCGCTTTACAAACAAAAATAAAATGTAAAGAAATCATGAAGCACTTTAAAGCCCGCTTTGGTTCCCCGCTGCCGAAGGAGCGACCCACTCATTCTCAGACTCTCGGGTGTCTGTCCCTATTGTCTGGGACGATCGCTTACCAGTTGGCTTCCATTTCAGTGCTTATCAGATGACAGTTTCAAAAAGATTGAAGTAGCCATTTTATATTTGAATCCCAATTACATATGAACAACATTATATGTGGTGCATATAATATTTTCTTTCTCCTTATTTTCTATATTTATTTTATTTATTCGATCAACCATAAAATGACAACAATTTCACACATAATGAAATATGTAAACTTGATCATTGTACAGACAGCCTAAATGTAGCTCCCCTTGGCGACTTTGGAATTTTTATCGTCATTTTAGACAAAAATACATATATAGATGAAGAGAATAATTAAGATTTTAAAACTTTGCAAAAAACTATTTCGATAATATTTTAAATAGGGAACTGTTTTATAATTATGGTGATTCTATTTCATAATTGTTGATAATAAAGTTACAATTTTATAAGGAGAAAATATTTCAATGTATTCATCCACTGGACCACAAACAGTAAAATGTAAAAACCAAATTTCTGATTGGCAACACTGCAAACAACAACAGTTTCTTTTGCTACCCTTGCTTACTTTGCTTACCCTTACTTACGAAATTATATTGCATTATTTTTAAATTATCTTTTTTTTTTTTTTTTTTTTTTTTTTTTTTTTGTCTCGTAAAATCTTGGATTAATCTACATTTGCAACATTATATTTCAGGTAAGAATTAGTATTTTTTAATAGTTTTATTTTACTTTTTATACACATTGTCCATTGTGAAGCACATGTAAACATTGTGCATTTAGCTTCTCAGTTTTTTTTTCAGTTTTTTTATGTTTCTGATGCATATATGTTCTTTTTTTATACACTGAAGATTAAAATAAATATTTATTACTCTAATATAATAGATTTTGTTATCAAAATTCTACTATTTCATTTCGATATCTTGCCTTTGCGTACAGTTTCAGATTTTTTGTATTTTTGCTAATTTCATCCCTGAATTTTAAATTTCCCCCAAAATTCCTCTTTTATTAAAATATGTATACCATGAATCATAAAATAATTCATGATAAAATAGTAATAATAATAATAATAATAATAATAATAAAAACATTATCAGAATTTTCTGAATCTATCCGCAAAAAAAAAATAAAATTTATCTTCAAACAGTGAAAGAGGAAGGCACTCCCTCTCAGGCCTAGCACCGTGTAGTCAATCAGCCTTAATCCCAAACACAAACACACTTAAACCATGAAGGCCGAACCAAGTCTGATATCACTAGGAATAATTGCAATTCAAAAAATTAATTTGTAGATGCAAATTTCACATAAATTAAGACTATACAATATAGAATCTAGAGCAGTGCGCGAAATTTTCGCTCACCAACTCTATTTTCATAGATTTAAATATGACAAAATCTTGTGATCTTATAACCTCTCCTTTCTCTCTTCTCGGAGTGTTGAGTCTGTGTGTGCATTGTCCGACGATCGCCCCAGCCTAGGAAAGGAAAAATGCTTAGTACATGCATACAAGTTTTAATCCCTTCGTCAGTTTCGTTTCTCTCACTTTCATTTCTCCAAGCTGAGTGAGAACAGACGAGCAGAGCAGAGAGCCTTTTTGCCCGTCACCCTCTATCGGAGAGAAGAGAAACACGAAAGTTTGCCTATGCGATATTGGTGCATGAAAATGAGCTCGAGCCCTTTTAAAGATACTGCTTATTTTTATTTTGTTGAATAATTACCAAAAAACAGTTCACATTCTCCAGTCTTTCACTGAAATGCCAAGGATTTACGCTTGTAATGATTTGTAAGCAACGATTATATCAAAAAAGCTATTCTGAAATGGTTATTTCAAATGACAATAATGTACAAACTATACACATCAACATTCCGTCTGATCACAAAAATAAAACGGACAAAAAAGACATTTCTGATGTAAAAAGTTAAATAAATACCGTATATTTTCGTGTATAAGCCGAGAATTTTTGGAAATTTTTCGGAAGCTGAAGTCGGGGATCGGCTTATATATGAGTACACATTTTTAGGAAAAAACGTACATTAGAAACAATGATTGAATGCATATATTTTAAGCTTAAAAACTATATATAAAGTAAAATATTGATATTAAACCTAATTTTTAAATAATTATCACCTATAAAACTTTTAAATTAGCAATTTTAAATTTATTTCACGAAACGCTCGATGTAGACACGTGTGTTACATTTATTTTTTTTTTTTTTACCTGCCGGTAACTGACATCTTCGGCAGATTGCACGAACAGAGTAACTACTCTGTCTAATTCAGAAATAGTATTTAAGAAAAACTTGAAAAAACAGGACTCCTGATCATATTTTTAATTTATACAATTAAATCATATGTGTTTAAAATGTTTCTAGGCTTACACTAGCAAAAAAAGTGGCAAATCTTTCGTTTTTTTATATAGAAGTTTTTTTTTTAATTGCCTTGAGGCACTGATAAAAATTCTCAAAAGTAGAAATATACAAAATAATTTAGATACGTCATTAAAAAAAATCTATGCAATAGGTCTTTAAACGGCTTATTTATGTAAACATCCAGCGGCTGCATCATGGACGTTAGGGTTAGGCCTCCCAATATTACGGTAAGGCAACCATCGTTTTTAGCTGCCGGGACTTGTGTGTGCGAGTACGTCTGTGCTAGCCTCCCTTCTGATAGAGTTGCCAGAGTTAAAATTATCGTCATTGGCGAACACACTGCGATCGTTTTAGTCATAGCTAAGCAAGGTATGGAATTCTATTGGATAAGCATGCATTTCGTGCAATTTCATTGGACACATTATCCTGAAAGTTGTATAGATTGGCAATATTTTCACCGTTTTGGCAATATACTCGAACTTTAAAAGAGTATTTTTTCAATTCGGCTTGTACACGGGTTGGCAATTTTGGGCAAATTTCTGCAGGGAAAAACGTACTCTCGGCTTATATTCGGAAATATACGGTAAATAAGGAAGCTGAACGTTTCAAGTAAACTGGATATTGTTTGACAAAGAGTTTTTTTTTCTTCTTTTTTTCTTTAATGAATCTTTGCATTTTATGTTATTAGATATTTTCATCTTTTTCAAATCTCAAATACAATACACTATCATGATTTTTAATTATAGATGATTATGAGACATGATGATATACGACACACTTTTAATATATATGATTTTAGGCATATTTGTAAAAGCATTTCAAATAGTTGGGAAAAATAAAAAAACACAAAATGCGTAAAAAAGAAAAAAAATTAACAACTCTAATTTATGGCGAGTAGTTTCTTTTTTTTTTTTTTTTTTTTTTTTTTTGACGAGTGTAATCTGAGTTGAAATTTCGGGCGCCGATCTAGAGATAATATAAAAGTGTATTTTTAAGCATAAACATTTGTTTCTTCTGTTGTTAAATTGATCTGCAAAGTTTAAACAATCTTACAACTTTTCATATCCACTGTATGTTTTTATATTCACTGTATGTTTTTATATTCACTGTATGTTTTTCTTATTCACTGTATGTTTTTGATATTCGCTGTATGTTTTCGCTTATGATCCGGAAATGCCAGACCAAGTTTGGTATTTTAAAAAGTATTAACAATTCATAGAACATGTAAAATTTTCATTCAATCACATTTCAATTACATTCAATCACATTTTTGTTGCAGACGGAAAATGATTAGAAATCCCAAGGCTTTTGCGAGGCGTTTGTTTGCTGACCGTGAGGAAAATTTGTAAAAATGTAATCAAAGCGGTTGTAATTAAACTTTAAACTGGAAGCATGTGAATAGATCACCACTAAATGTAAATATATATATTATGTTTTTTTATTACAATGATAAATCACCAACATATTTTTATATGCCTGCTATTAGATGGAAATAATAATTTCAACTTTTCACTTCAAAACAGAACATATTAACCACTTCACCAGCCACTGTAGTATGTGGAAGGCTACGTTTCTCCCAAGTTATCTCGGGATAGCCGGTGCAGTGGTTAAACATTCAGCCACTATTATTTCAACAAGTATACAATAATTTCCCTTGATCCACTCCCACTTTCCATAGACACTAGGCAACATTGTGTGAATGAAACAGGGCTTGCAAGTTTCTGCCAGGGCAGTTAAAACCACTGGTTATAACTAGTTAAAACTGGCATCGCAGAAACTAGTTTCTGCCAGTAAGTGGCAATAAGTGACAGAAACTTAAGAAATGATGCAAATAAGAATTTTAATCTATAATAATCCATAAAATTTACATAAGTATTCAGTATGTAAATAATTAATCAGAAATTTTTAAAATGAACATACCGAGAACTATGTTTGATTAATATATATATATATATATATATATATATATATATATATATATATATATATATATATATATATATATATATATATATATATATATATATATATATATATATATATATATATATATATAGTTGTTTCAAGGCAAAAGAATAACTTACTTAACCAGATATTTTTATATGGTTATCCTGTACTAAACATTTTTAATTCACTAATGTTATTCAATGTTGTCTAATTTCTATTTAAAAGTATTTTTTAAAAGTTAAATTTACAAAAAAATTATAATATTTTGACACATTAGACGATATAAACTTAGGCAAGAAATTAAAACTATCCACTCATACAAATGAAAATTATTCCTGTAAATAATACATAAGTAAATAATTGAAAAAAAAAAAATTACATAAAGAAATAAATTTTAAAGAAATACTATACAATCCTTATTTTATGTTATTTACAGAATAAGTTTATCATTCACATGTTATTTCTCTGCCGAAGTATTCTATGGCATATAACTAACTTTGCTAATATGCTAATCTATCTAAACCAAAATATTTCTTAATTTGTTCTGAGTGAAAGAAAATTTGGAAAATATTTTTTCAATACCAGCTTTACTGAAAATTACATGTTTTTATAGAACATGTGTTTGTTAATGTAATTTATAAATTGATTTCTTATTACAAGAGTAAATTACAATCAGTATGTATGTACATCCATTAGCGTGTTTTTATATTCCCTGTTCATTGTTTAATATAAAACATTAAAAGCAGTTTCCTACTTTTTTTATAACTACAAAATTCAAATTAATCTAAATTGTGCATATAAAACCATAATTTAATAGCATGTCAGAAAAATAAGAATATTTGTGCAAAAAAAAAAAATATCAACTTTTATGGTAATATATATTTTAAATCAAAATATTCACCGTACTTTACTAATGCAAATGTAAACAAACATGCAGCTTTAGCATAAAGCAATTTGTTATGTTTATATTTTTAAAATCAGAATGAGGAACAGCTATACTATAAAATAAGCCACCCATTGCTGTTGCCAATGTACAGCTTACCAGATGAATCAATAGTGCAAACTGATACTCAGAATCATTAAAAACATCAAAAATACATTTTAAGAAAATAAATTGTTTCACTCTGGTGTTTGTTTTGAAATTCACTGAAATAAATTAAGCATATTTTTAAAATTAATAAAGCAAACATTCAAAACAGTAATAGAAATTTGAGCTACTTCACTTAAAAAAAAAAAAAAAGACAGAGGGCTATGTTATAGCTTTAGCACATAAAATTCAGTGTTATAAATGATGTATAACATGAAGATTTTCCACAAATTTTCAAAATTACATCCTTGCATGAATTTGAAAATGCATGAAGATATGTACAGAAGCAATCACAAAATAAAAAATAAATAAAATCACTGGATGCAGCTTATTCGTCGTACATGAATCTGAAAATGCATGAAAATCAGGGGTCGAAATTAGAATCAGTAAGTTGGGAGCCAAAAGGCAACTAATATTATTTTCTTACCTGCAATTATGTTGTACTAAGGTGCCATTTCGAAATTGTCATTTACACATAGAAACATTTCCATAAACGTTATACATAAACAGAAATTAATTAAAATGCTGATACCTTATCTAATTAGTTTTTTCCATTTTAAAAATGTGTCAGTGTAAATATTTTTACAAGAAAGCTAGGAATTTAATTCTACTACTTCGTTGATAGTGCCTTTATTTTCATCACACATTATAACTGCACACTGAAGGGGGAAAAAGAATGTTAGGCGTCAAAGTGGTGACTAAGTATAAAATTATGGACATCAAAATGAAATATTTATTTGCAAAATACAACTAACTACCACAAATTTCAAGCCCTGATGAAAATCTGTGCTGCAGCGATCAGTATTCTAATATAAAAACTAAAAAATAACATCACTGGAAACCCCTAATTCATAGCGCACAAATCAGAAAATGCATAAAAATCTGTACCGGAGCGGTTAGTATCCCAATATTAAAAACAAAAAAAAAACATCACTGGATACCCCTATATTGATCGGACAAGGATCGGAAAATGCATGAAAATCTATACTGCATCACTACCATGAACAATTTCCCCCCCCCCCTAAATAATTCCATTAATTTAATAATAATAAAATACATTCAAAAATTAATTTTTAAATTTCAAAAATGCATTTAAAAAAATCATTCACCTCGGTTGCATTACAATAAACATATATGAGTGGCTGACGCATAAAGAAAAACAAAATTCCGAGACAGTTAAACGAAGTTCCAATACAAAAAGGTTACTATTAAAAAGTGTCGATACTCAGTATGCTCATTGATCAGTAAAATCAATGAATAAATCAAAAATTAGTTACCATAGTAATAATAAAATTCTTAATTTAGTTTTAAGAAAATGACTTTCCAATTCAAAATTTATAGGAAGAGATTTAAGAACAAATACCGTAAGGTTATGTAATGGAATATTATCCATCTAAATACTTTATATATTTTTCATTTTGTCTCTAGATTACTGTATTTGTCGTAAATTCATAATTTTTTTTCTTTGAAGATGCAAATTTTACATGATTTATGTATTGTTAATACGTTTTGCGATACCAAACTTGGTCTGACATTTCTGGATCATAGACAAGTTTTACTTTGCTGCAAAGAAAATTCTACTACTAAGAATAATTATAATTTCATGAACTTTTTTTTAAAAGAAAAACAGAAAGGGAAAAAAATCATACAGTTTACATACATACATACAGTGAATATAAAAACATTCTGTGGATATGAAAAGTTGTAAGATTTTTTAAAACTTTGCACATCAATTTAACAACAAAAGAAAGAAATGTTTAGGCTTAAAAATACATTTTTCTCTATCTCTAGATTATTGTACTGTATAGTGCTAATTTTTGTAAAATTTGCATCTACAAATTAATTTTATGAATTGCTAATATTCTTAGTGATACCAGACTTGGTTCGGCCTTCCTGGTTTGAGTGTGAGTTTAGGATTAAGACTGATTGACTACACTACACGGTGCTAGGCCTGAGAGGGAGTGCCGTCCTCCTTCCCGATTTCAGGATAAATTTCATATTTCTGTGGATAGATTCAGAAAATTCTGCTAATGTTTTATTATTATTATTATTTTTATCATGAATTATTTTATGATTCATGGTATACATATTTTAATGAAAGAGGAATTTTGGAAAAAAATAAAAATTCAGGGACGAAATTAGCAAAAATACAAAAAAGCTGAAACTGTACGCAAAGGCAATATGGCCGTTGCTATTCGGACCATCGGTGCGATTAGTGTGGGGGCTATTCGGACCGCTTCCTTGTTACGCTGGTCATAATAATGATTTTGTTTGTTTGATCTTGAATTTTCTCTTCAATATACTAATGATTTTGCTTGTTTCAACCACAAGTTCAAACTTTTAGCATTTTGAAAGTGTATAATGCGATTGATCTACAATTCATGTTTATTTCAACATTGCTGTTAGAAAACATTACAAAATAAGTACAAATGTAATTTTCAGAAAAATTATACTTATATTTGTATAGAAAATTGGGTTTGGTTTGTATCGAATTATATTGGAATGATTTATTTATTTATTTATTTATTTATTTATTTATTTTTAAGAAGGAAAAGAAATAAAAAACAAATTGCATGTATGTAGTTGAATATGCAGATTTATTCATATGTTATACATTTATTCATATTTATGTATATTCAAAAAACATATTGCGAAGATAGATTAAAATTACTCATATATTATTTTCATTTTTGCTTTATAAAAATTGTTTTGAGTTATTATCCTTTTATGAAGAATTTTAACATCATTTAGAGTACAAAATTTCTGTGAAAATAATTAATCTCTAACACACTCCCACACTTTAAAAAAAAAGTAAAAAAGATAATTTTTCATGCATGGGGACGAGACACATTGTATTATTTCTAAATTTCACTCTTTTATCAGTGCTAACTTATTCTCCTTGGAAAAGATGTTCCGAATAGCCTGTACACTAATTGCACCGACGGTCCGATTAGCCACTTCGAGGCAAGGTATCGAAATGAAATACTAGAATTTTGATGACAAAATCTATTACATTAGAGTAATAAATATTTATTTTAATCTTCAGTCTATAAAAAAATAACAAACATACATCAGAAACATAAAAAAGCTTTAAAAAAACTGAGAAGCTAAATGTACACAGTTTACACTTGCTTCACAATCACAATGGACGATACGTATAAAAACTAAAATAAAACTATAAAATACTAATTCTTACCTGAATATGTAAATGTAGATTAATCCCAGATAAAAAAAAAAAAAAAAAAAAAAAAAAAGACAATTTAAAAAATTAGAATTTTGATTCGTAAGCAATAATCCGGTCCGTGGCGATAAGAAAACTAACTAAACTAATTTTGTAGTTATCTGCAGTGTTGCCAATCAGAAATTTGCTTTTTACATTTTACTGTTTATGGTCCAGCGGATGAATACAGTGAAATATTTTCTTCTTAAAAAATTGTAACTTTATTATAAACAATTATGAAATAGAATCATAATAATTATAAAATGGTTCCCTATTTAAAATATTATCGAAATTGTTTTTTAACGAAATGCGAAATTTTAAAATATTAAGTATTTCCTTTATAACAAAAAAATAAAATATATTTAAGTGAAACTTTATTTCGTATATATACAA
This sequence comes from Salticus scenicus, assembly GCA_963930645.1. Taxonomy (NCBI): domain Eukaryota; kingdom Metazoa; phylum Arthropoda; class Arachnida; order Araneae; family Salticidae; genus Salticus; species Salticus scenicus. Next base: position 117,154,452 of record OZ005652.1, on the reverse strand, counting down.
TAAATATTTAAAACAAGCAATAAAGTTTCTTTCTTTCATTAAAAAACAAAATCTAAATTTTTTATTGACTGCATTCAGATTGAACCAGCCAACCAACTACAAGACCAAACCGAATAACACCTATTGAGATTTCTGAGAATTCTAGTTAAATTTCTTGGCGATGAATGCGCCATGCCACGAGGAATTCCTATAACTGATTACCAGAAACAACAGATTATAAGCGCTGAAAAATGTTAATAAAGGAGTCAGATAAATTAGGAGGTTACTTCTAATAAGCAAAAGTAGCATCAGCGATTTTCTACGTACTCCTGAAGCCCATGGCGTAAAGAAAAAGAGTGGCCGGACAAAGAAACTTTCACTTAGAGACTAAAAAAATTTTTTTACTGAGCTGAAAAAAACTGGAGCATCAATTCCCAGAGTTCGAATAAGCACAGGAATTACTAACATAACTTCTCAGAGAATTTATAACTAGATTAAGCACTCTAGATTAAGAGCTCTTTCAATATAAGAAAAGAAAACATCATCCATGCTGGAAGGATGAACACGTGACAGAACGCCTACAGTGGGCTTAAAACCATATGTCTTGGACTACAGAATGGATATCTGTAGTTTTTTTCAGATGAGAAAAAATTTAATTTAGACTGCCCAGATGGATATCAATATTATTGGCACAGTTTGGAGAAAGAAGATGAAGTGTACTCTACTCGGCAAGTTGTTGTTGGTGGCGTGATGGTGTGGCTAGCTATTGGCTATGGTGGAAGGACAAATTTAGTGCTCCTAAGTAAGAATCAGACTCACAAAGATTACTTTGAAACACTAGGCAGTGAGCTTTTCCCATTTGCGTGTGATCTTGGAGGAGAACACTGGATTTTCCAACAAGACGGAGCGCCAATACACACCGCTAACAACGTTAAAAAATGGTTTCATGAGAATAACTTCATTATTTTACCCTGACCAGCCAAGAGTCCGGATATGAATCCTGTAGAAAACATTTGGGCTACACTTGTTCATAAAATTTATGAGGGTGGACGCCAGTATGAATCAATTCACCAGCTCAAAGAAGCTCTTACAAACATTTGGGAATTTTTTTGTCAAAAAAAAATTCAGAATCTCATTGATTCGATGCCTAACAGAGTATATGAACTTACTAAAGCAAATGGGAGACGAAACCCTTACTAAAAACGTTTTATTTTAGAGATACAAGATGTGTCCGTCTACTTTTTTTAAGAAAAAATATGCACCATTTTTGTTTCCTGAATTTTTCAACTACATAATTCAAAAGGATTGAATCTATATCCAAAAAATAATAATATATGATGTCTCAAGAATATAATTATATTAAAGAAATGAACCTCATATCTCTAATTAAAGAAACAAACGGCTTTAAAGTATTACAAGTAAGTGTCCGTGTACTTTTTTATGCAGTGTATATATTTATACATATATTTTTAATTTGTGTATATTTTTAATAGCATAAAATTTCGAGCCGTCCATATAGGAACTGATTGAAATTAAAGGAATTTTAAACACAAAAGATTACAGGTGTAAAATGTAAAAAAATGCGTAAAAAATAAAAGTACTTTTGTATACCTTCTTGACATCGTAAAAAAAAAATTACTTTTGTATTCTGCAAATCTGACTAATCATACCTTTCGAATTATAGCACTTTCGATCCTTTACTCCAATAATTAATATGTTAAAAATGTACCACAAATTTGATGTTTGCCTATTAATACGCAGATTAGAGAAAAAAAAAAGTTAAGCCATGATTTTTTTTTTCTTTTAATGATGAATTCGCGCGTGGATAATTTTTTTAGAGAGAAATTTGAAAATAATTAAAAATTTTTATTTAATTAAATACTACTTTTTTTCCGATGGTAAAATAAAAATTTTCGTTTTTATTGTGTAACTTACGGGGTTGTTTTTTGTTATCACCTTAATTGTAATTCGTTATAATATAAATTTTACAGTAACAATACAGTGCAGTTACAATAAATCAGATATACAAGCGAGATTTTCACTGTCTAGAAACAGGACTTGCATTTCTCTTACTGTACTCTATATGTGCTTAGTAGGTCAAATTTACATTTTTTATAAACTATACGAAAGTGAAGCCACGGAAAAGAAAATTTTCATTATTGTCCTTTAAATATCGCGAATCCTCACAGAATTTTCGTAGGAAAATTGAAATTTCAGAACAGAAGACTTTTAGTAACAATAAACATATTTTTAAAAATAAATGAAAAATATACAACTCATATTCAAATATTAGAATAATTGAGAAAATGTAATGAGAAAGATATTATTTTCCATTTATTTATTTTTGATACTAAGTAAATACAATTACATTTTTTATAAATTGAATCTGGAATGTTTAGATTAGATTTTAACATTTACAAAATATAAAATACAATAAATTAGGTATACAATAGCTTTCTGAAACACATCAAAATAGTAGAATAAAATTTAAATTGATTCAAAATATTAGAATATTTCATTTTACGCAAAAATATTACTTTATGAATATGAATTAAATGATAGTTAATATTTTTTAGAATCCTCTTTAGCTTTAATAACAGCGTTCAATCGATCTTGCATACTATATACAATGCGTTTACAAACATTTCTATCAGTATTAGCCCAAATAGACGTATACGTGCCACGTACCTCAATGTTGCGTTGGCGGAACAAAATCTTAGTTGTCACCGAGGTATGCAGTGGCACTAAATCTTGTTAAAAGATGAAATCATCTTGAAATAAATCTTCTGATGATGGAATCATGTAATATTCCAAAATTTCCTGATATACCTGAGAGTTAACTTTTTCGTAGACGATGTATAACTTCCCAGGTGCTAGTGCGCTCATTCAACCCCAAACCATGACACTAGCATCAAATTGTACCGAACGTTTAAGTTCTTTATAATATGCTTCTTGCTTAACCCGTTAGTAGTCGCTGTAGACAGCGCCACCTGGTACAGATTGTGCACTTTTTATTCAAATGTCACCAATAATTTTAAGAAGTGCTGTGATCGACCTTTCTTCGATTTTAATCGCCTTTTATGTATATCAAATGCCACCTCTAAAACTTTTTGGTGGTTATTGAATAAAAAAATATGGCAACACTGAAGGATGGTCGGCAAATCGACCAACTAGCGACTACTAACGGGTTAATTCTACAAACTCGAATACCTTGATTATAATATGAAACACAAAATATAATTCCATAAGATACACATAGAACAATTGTAATGTATTGCATGATAATATAACACAACTCGCTGCTGTGTCCGTTCTTTGCACGGAAACTTAATTATTATTCACAGCACACTAATATATATATATATATATATATATATATATATATATATATATATATATATATATATATATATATATTTATTTATTTATTTATTTATTTATTTATCTTAGCTGAAGTTTACTATGCTGTTGAGGATGGCGAATATATCATTATAGTTAATAAGTGCAATTTGTAAATTTTCATATATATATCTATATATATATATATATATATATATATATATCTTAAAATCTTACACCTATTTATCACTTTCTATTCAAAACTATATATATATATACATATAGATTAATTTGCGTAATTGTTTGTACACTGTTTTGAACATACATTTCCTCAACATCCTAAAAAATAAATTCTATTGCCATTTACGTTCCGAAAAACGGGTACAAGAGTTATTAAATAGAAAGTTACCAATAGTTTTCCGTACTAAAGCTGTGCATTTTCTTCAATATTCAACTGCATCGATAATATTCAGCATTGAATTTTCCTCAAGTGATCAACTCAAATTATATGGCGATATTTAAATCTGGTATCGATAACAGGGAAAATTTTAATATATACGTATATATGTTATAAAATAGAGAAAGTAATTATTTTTTGGAACAACTATAGTAGCCTCAGTAGACGAAATTTGATTATTATTATTATTATTATTATTATTATTATTATTTTATTTTAATATAGATTGCTTCAATTTACCTTTCCTTGAGTTTATTATTGAACTTCAAGGCAATTATGTGTTTAACTGGATAAAATTCAATTTCAAAATGCTTTAATAATTTCAATTTATTGATTTTAAAGGCAGTAATCAAGAGGTTTAATTTTCTAGGACTATACATTTTATCATTATTAATTTTTTTTCTATTAATTTATTTAATTAAGATGACTATATTAAACAATATTTTGTAAAAAAATACAAAATTAAATAATTAAATTTTATTTTTTATTTATTTATTTATCTTTCCAAAATCTGTAATATTACGCAAATATAACCAACAGGGGGATAAAACATTTAGAACTTTTTTTTTTTTTTTTTTTTTTTTTTTTTTTTTAAATCTCGACAAGTTATAAATGCATTTTAATGAACATTCGCTACTCCAATAAACGGCACAAAATTTTCTTCAAAATATAAATCAATAAGGTGTTTAATATTTATGTACGTGTAATTAAAAGTTCTCATTATTGCTGTTTTTAGCCAGATCAATAATAAAACATTTTAATTAATTCCCTTGTGAACTTTCTGTAAATATTTTAATTAATAGAAAAATATAAATACATTTTTAATTTATTTTTAACCGTGTTTTCGATATTTTATTGCCTAGCTGTATTTTATTGAATGAATGTTTTACAATCGCTTATCAAGAAACTTGATGTAAAATTTTTTTAACAGATACGTTACATTTTTAGCACCAAAATATAAGTGAATGTACAATAAAATGATTGATAAAAATAAAGGAAAAATCCGAAAACGTTACAAAACATAAGAAATTTTCATATTTGAAAAACACCAGACATCATGTAACAAAACTTTTAGAAATTTCTCAGATTCATTAAAAGTACTTAAAATATACCAGAGATGATTCGTTTCGAAATATTTAATTATGATTTATTATAATGTTCCTTTCAATAATTTAATTTTGATTAAATATTTTTTGCAATTTTCATAGTTCACGAAAATTGACGGACAGATTCGAAATTTATTTTTTATAATTTGTCTGACAAAGAATCTGTTGTTGGCTTTAGTTTTTTTTGGAATATGTATATATCAGAATATGAATGTATATACAATGTGTCAATGTGTTTTAAAATGTGTATATATAAAAAAATATTAATGATATGAATTGTCAGATAGGAAATGAAAAATACTCTACGTATCATTAAATGCTTGTACAAAATTATCAACAATTTCGAGATGTGCTTTTGAAACTCTCCAGAATTTTTATAAAACAGTGAATCGTATAACTTTTCAACAGCATCTAAGATAGGTAATTACTTAGAATGAAATCCATATACATTCCTAACTAGCGAAAAAAACCTTCACTAAAAAATTGTATGAATACATATCTGATAACGTTGATAATTTATTCTGGAAAATTGTTGTGCAGGAACGCGCACCTCAGACTTTTGAGTTTTCAGTTGTATTTCGTTCGTTTTTTAAATTGTTAACTTGAATTGAGCAAAATTCATTTTCATTAAGAATTCGGGCGGAAAAAGGCAAGTAAAACATACACTCAATTACTCTTTACATACCTCATTTCCGCATTTTTTTTTTTTTTTTTTTTTTTAAATCCAATTTTACCGAAAGTATGTACAAGAAAAATTTTCTCTATTAACATAAATGCGGGACTTAACAGTGACTAGGATAACTTCAGAATGTTACCAGTTTTGTTTATAGCAATGGATGAACTGACAACAAATTATATCATACCAATCGACAATTTGCGCCAGTTTGTAAATTATGCCTTACATATATCGCATAGTATAAATTTCTTCGCCAGTTCGGTACACGCTTGTAGAAAAGTATTCAGAAATGAGTAGACGCTGTCCGTATGATAAACTGAAAATAAATATTTCTGCGAATCCGAGCCTTGAGGAGGAAAGGAAAAAAAAAAGATGAAATCGAAAAACTGTGGTTCAGTATTGCTATAACCATAAAAAATTGGAAACAATGAACAATTAAAACGATTTTTGGTAAAGGATTAAACACCAATTCAGTAGATGACATAACTAGTAAACTAACACTTTCTTTTAATAGAATGGCCGTGGTATATCCAAAAAATATCTCTTACATTAAACTTCATAAAACTGATCTGAATAATGCATGTATTTCAAGTTTTGTGGTTAAAAACATCAATAAATGGAAAACATATGTATTTATTCCATTTGTTCAAATTACAAATTTAACCCTTAAATGCCTGATTGCACTGCTCGGCATGGAAACTGCCAATGACACCATTTCAGCATATTCTTATGTAAAATGACTTCCGGAATCCGAATATGACAACCCATTTTTCCCTATCACCTACCTTTTTTAGAAATGGTTCCCTTCTTTTATCATTTCTCGGTGATTTTATTGCTATAAAATTATTTTTAGGTGAGATTTTTAGGTTATTTTAACCATTAAATATCTTCTGAGGGGCTACAGAGTTGGGAAATTCTAAAATAGACATTTGCAACAAGGATTTTTTTTCAAAGGGGGGGGGGGGTATTTGACACTAAAATTATGCATTACATATCTTATATATTTTTAATATGTTATTAATGTTCTTTTTCAAACTTTATATATATATATATATATATATATATATATATATGTGTGTGTGTGTTTGTTTTAGGTGTTAAATTGATTTTATTTTTCATTCTTTAAATGAAATTCATGGCCATAAAGTTATCAAACAGGGGGAAAAATGAGGGAGGGGTTGCTGTATCTAGAAAACGGTGGGTGACTGAGCAATATGGGAATCAAGTTCGGATTCAGGAGGGCATTTTACATCAAAATCAGCAAGAATGGTATCAGATCTCGATTTATTTATTTATTTATTTATTTTGCAGAGCAGTGTTATTTTTTAAATCAATTTAAAAATATTTTCTCATTTCCTCTTTAAAAAAAAAAAAAAAAAAAAAAAAAAAAAAAAAAAAAAAAAACACGGGAAAAATATTTTAGAAAATCATAATTTATTTTAACTATGATTTGCCGTTAAAAAGCAATTTGTTGCCAATCGGAAGACACGAGGCAATAGTGCTAAGTAGAAGACAAAATTGGGTATATTGCCGAAAGGCAACACACAGCATTTAAACGTTAACATTGCTTTTTTTTTTTTTTTTTTTTTTTTGTATGCCTACCAATGTGTTAACTAAAAAAAAAAAATGACCTACAAGTTTTAGTGTAATTTTATTTTCAAACAACTTTTTATGTAAAATAAATCTGAAATAAAGGCACTATATGTCTCTCATATAAAATACTGGATTTTTTTTCTCACTTTTTTACCTATTAGTAGAGCAGAAATGTTAATAAACTTTCACTCTTGAAATTTCATTTTATTAATATAATGTGTTGAATAAATATTTAACATATAATATATAATATATAACATATAATTTTAACATATAATATAAATATATAATTTTTTTTGTTCAGAATTAGTTTATGAAACTAATTCTAACTAAGAAATAGTATATATTTATTCATGTTAAATGTCTATTCATGTTGCTTTCTGCACCATTTTTGTAACATAGTTTACGAAAGCAATATAAAATTAGTATTAGGGTCACATTTGGGCGCAACGGTATTCAATATAACAACAGAAACAAAATGCAATCTGCTAGAAAGAAGGATAATATTTAATTATTTAATTACTTATTATTTTAATTAAGTTTCAATCGGTAATAAATTTAAATGTTACAATATAAGTTTGATTTTTATTTCTTCATTAAATTAAGATATTATTATCACATTCATCAAATATCTTCGTTTTTCATCATCTCAGATATGAATTATGTTTTTAGTCTTAATATTGCAAACGACAAATATATTGGCGGTCAAAATAGCAATATCTTAATCGTAACTGAATTTAAAAAAATTAATAATATACAGACACGACATTATTTCATTATTTAAAACATGAAAATCTGACATTGACAGATTTTAATTTTGTGCCAGAGGCCTACTGCTAAACTTCTTAATATCGACAAATACTTCTTTAGTTAATTCGTGACAATCTAAATTCCATGATAAAGTTTTCATTAAATCAAACATATGTGTTACAGCTGCAGATACTGTAACAAATAACGTTGGAAGTCCAAACTGTCTTATAGCCGCAAAACAACGTTTTTTCTCTTTTTCCCAATGAGGGGGAGGTGTGCCTTGGAGGGACTCATGTCAAAGGTGTGCCTTGGGGGGGACTCATGTCAAAGTTGGGCCTTGGGGGGGACTCATGTCAAAGTTGGGCCTTGGGGGGACTCATGCCAAAGTTGTGCCTGGGGGGGGACTCATGTCAAAGTTGGGCCTTGGGGGGGACTCATGTCAAAGTTGTACCTTGGGGGGGGACTCATGTCAAAGTTGTGCCTGGGGGGGGACTCATGTCAAAGTTGTGCCTTGGGGGACTCATGTCAAAGTTGTACCTTGGGGGGGACTCATGTCAAAGTTGTGCCTTGGGGGGACTCATGTCAAAGTTGTACCTTGGGAGAATTTTTTATATTTTTAAAAAACTTGTAACCTTCGTTATGAGTAATCAAATTATGTACAAAATCTTCATTCAATAAATCCCCATTCAATAAACTGACTGAAATAGGCCCTTAGCACTATTAAGAGTGACGTGTAAAAATTCGACAACACTGTACAGTCGGTAACAAAAGTGTCCGAACACTAGCAAAAATTCCTATATAAAAAAATTACACTTAATACTGTTTTGTCAAACAAATCCTTGTCGAATCCCGTTCTTAGACTGACTAAGAACAGGATTCGACAAGGATTTATTTAGCAAAACTGTATTAAGCGTACTTTTTTTACATAGGAATTTTTGCTAGTGTTCGGACACTTTTGTTACCGACTGTACCGACTGAAATAGGCCTCTAGCACTAAAAAAAAAGTTTAGGCTAAGTTAACTACAGATGAGAAAAATTCAGTAAACGATATCCATTTCCAAATTTTTGCACGCAAGTGCTACGTAAGTGCTTTTACGCATGCGGATCCACTGTGCTAACTTAAGGGACAACACCTGAAGTTATTTGAAGATCATTAGATAGTACGTCGCCTGTAAGTTGATTGCTCCATTTTTTTTTTTTTTTTTTTTTTTTTTTTAATACGTTGCATCATTAATGTTTTTCAGTCATAAATAATAAAACAAGCAACCCCGAATAACACAAGACTATAGAAATAATGACTGCCATTTGTTTATCAACAGAAGAAGCTGTGTATATATGACAACACATAGGCAACAAAATGCTTGATGCGCCAGCTCAAGCAAAAAATTCTATGTTTGTGGAGGCTAATTTCTGAATCTACTGAACCGATTTAAAAACTTCTTTCACTGACTAAAAGCTACACTCTCCCTGATTGTGATAGGCTATATTTTATTTTGATAAAATAAATTTTAGTTTAAAATCTGAGCATTTTAATTAAAATCCCCATAAAAGTCATAATAGAAATGGAAATAATGAAAAAAAAAAATAGCTGCTGCCAACATAAAAGAAACATTTCCATGTTCATTTTGTTTTTAAAATATCTTGACATGAAAAGAAAAGAAATATATTTGCACGTGAATTAAATTAAAATTCCTATAAAGCTTTGTGAAATGTTAAACTTACACGTTAAATCTGACTTCATTATAGATTTAAAGTATTTATTTTTCTAATATATAATTTGATATGATATAATATAATATAATGATCTAAGCATTAATGTCTAAACTGATGTGTGTAAACGAAATTACAATTAAAAAAAAAAAAAAAAAAAAAAAAAAAAAAATACGTGTGGCACTCGAGGACTGCCGCGGTAAAGCTATTGCATAGCATTTTTTATCAACATATGCAATTATAATTATTTATTTATTTTATTTATGCAGTATTTTTTTTTCTTTGATATTAATTCAAGTTTTTTCTTTGATATTAATTCAATTTACACTTTTTGAGCGTGGTGACCGATAAGAAAACAATTTTTTTCTTTTATTGAATAAATGAGAATATATCCGCAATGAGAATATATCAAAAATATCCGCAATCGATTTGTAGGTATCGAAAACCTCGATGTACCAAATTTGAATGATCTGCTAACTCTATTTTTTGAGAAAAGGTATTTTAATAGGTTTTTAAAGTCCTGCAAGTCGAATGGGGATATTCAAGTTTTTTCTTTGATATAATTTCAAGTTACACTTTTTGAGCGTGGTGACCGATAAGAAAACAAATTTTAATAGAGAAAATTTATTTAATAGGTTTTAAAAGCCTGCAAGTCGAATGGGGATATTCAAGTTTTTTCGTTGATATTAATTCAAGTTACACTTTTTCAGCGCGGTGACCGATAAGAAAACAAATTTTAATAGAGAAAAGGTATTTAATAGGTTTTAAAGGCCTGCAAGTCGAATGGGGATATTCAAGTTTTTTCTTTGATATTAATTCAAGTTACACTTTTTGAGCGTGGTGACCGATAAGAAAGCAAATTTTAATAGAGGAAAGGTATTTAATAGGTTTTAAAGGCCTGCAAGTCGAATGGAGATATTCAAGTTTTTTCTTTGATATTAATTCAAGTTAAACTTTTTGAGCGTGGTGACCGATAAGAAAACAAATTTTAATAGAGAAAAGGTATTTAATAGGTTTTAAAGGCCTGCAAGTCGAATGGGGATATTCAAGTATTTTCTTTAATATTAATGAATAAGATAACAATAATGATAAGATAACAATAATGATAAGAAAACAAATTTTAATAGAGAAAAGGTATTTTAATAGGTTTTTAAGACCTGCAAGTCGAATGGGGATATTCAATTTTTTTTCTTTCATATAATTTCAAGTTACACTTTTTGAGCGTGGTGACCGATAAGAAAACAAATTTTAATAGAGAAAAGTTATTTAATAGGTTTTAAAGGCCTGCAAGTCGAATGGGGATATTCATGTTTTTTCTTTGATATTAATGAATAAGATAACAATAATAAGAAAACAAATTTTAATAGAGAAAAGGTATTTTAATAGGTTTTAAAGGCCTACAAGTCGAATGGGGATATTCAAGTTTTTTCTTTGATATTAATTCAAGTTACACTTTTTGAGCGTGGTGACCGATAAGAAAACAAATTTTAATAGAGAAAAGGTATTTAATAGGCTTTAAAGGCCTGCAAGTCGAATGGGGATATTCAAGTTTTTTCTTTGATATTAATTCAAGTTACACTTTTTGAGCTTGGTGACCGATAAGAAAGCAAATTTTAATAGAGAAAAGGTATTTAATAGGTTTTAAAGGCCTGCAAGTCGAATGGGGATATTCAAGTATTTTCTTTAATATTCATGAATAAGATAACAATAATGATAAGATAACAATAATGATAAGAGAACAAATTTTAATAGAGAAAAGGTATTTTAATAGGTTTTAAAGACCTGCAAGTCGAATGGGGATATTCAAGTTTTTTCTTTGATATTAATTCAAGTTACACTTTTTGAGCGTGGTGACTGATATAAAACAAATTTTAATAGAGAAAAGGTATTTAATAGGTTTTAAAGGCCTGCAAATCGAATGGGGCCATTCGAGTTTTTTCTTTGATTTTAATGAATAAGATAACAATAATGATAAGATAACAATAATGATAAGAAAACAAATTTTAATAGAGAAAAGGTATTTTAATAGGTTTTAAAGGCCTGCAAGTCGAATGGGGATATTAAAGTTTTTTCTTTGATATTAATTCAAGTTACACTTTTTGAGCGTGGTGACCGATATAAAACAAATTTTAATAGAGAAAAGGTATTTAATAGGTTTTAAAGGCCTGCAAGTCGAATGGGGATATTCAAGTTTTTTCTTTGATATTAATTCAAGTTACACTTTTTGAGCGTGGTGACCGATATAAAACAAATTTTAATAGAGAAAAGGTATTTAATAGGTTTTAAAGGCCTGCAAGTCGAATGGGGATATTTAAGTTTTTTCTTTGATATTAATTCAAGTTACACTTTTTGAGCGTGGTGACCGATAAGAAAACAAATTTTAATAGAGGAAAGGTATTTAATAGGTTTTAAAGGCCTACAAGTCGAATGGGGATATTAAAGTTTTTTCTTTGATATTAATTCAAGTTACACTTTTTGAGCGTGGTGACCGATAAGAAAACAAATTTTAACAGAGAAAAGGTATTTAATAGGTTTTAAAGGCCTGCAAGTCGAATGGGGATATTCAAGTTTTTTCTTTGATATTAAGTTACACTTTTTGAGCGTGGTGACCGATAAGAAAACAAATTTTAATAGAGAAAAGGTATTTAATAGGTTTTAAAGGTCTGCAAGTCGAATGGGGATATTCAAGTTTTTTCTTTGATATTAATTCAAGTTACACTTTTTGAGCGTGGTGACAGATAAGAAAACAAATTTTAATAGAGGAAAGGTATTTAATAGGTTTTAAAGGCCTGCAAGTCGAATGGGGATATTCAAGTTTTTTCTTTGATATTAATTCAAGTTACACTTTTTGAGCGTGGTGACCGATAAGAAAACAAATTTTAATAGAGAAAAGGTATTTAATAGGTTTTAAAGGCCTGCAAGTCGAATGGGGATATTCAAGCATTTTCTTTAATATTAATGAATAAGATAACAATAATGATAAGAAAAAAAATTTTAATAGAGAAAAGGTATTTTAATAGGTTTTAAAGGCCTGCAAGTCAAATGGGGATATTCAATTTTTTTCTTTCATATTAATTCAAGTTACACTTTTTGAGCGTGGTGACCGATAAGTAAACAAATTTTAATAGAGGAAAGGTATTTAATAGGTTTTAAAGGCCTGCAAGTCGAATGGGGATATTCAAGTTTTTTCTTTGATATTAATTCAAGTTACACTTTTTGAGCGTGGTGACCGATAAGAAAACAAATTTTAATAGAGAAAAGGCATTTAATAGGTTTTAAAGGTCTGCAAGTCGAATGGGGATATTAAAGTTTTTTCTTTGATATTAATTCAAGTTACACTTTTTGAGCGTGGTGACCGATAAGAAAACAAATTTTAACAGAGAAAAGGTATTTAATAGGTTTTAAAGGCCTGCAAGTCGAATGGGGATATTCAAGTTTTTTCTTTGATATTAATTCAAGTTACACTTTTTGAGCGTGGTGACCGATAAGAAAACAAATTTTAATAGAGGAAAGGTATTTAATAGGTTTTAAAGGCCTGCAAGTCGAATGGGGATATTAAAGTTTTTTCTTTGATATTAATGAATAAGATAACAATAATGATAAGATAACAATAATGTTAAGAAAACAAATTTTAATAGAGAAAAGGTATTTTAATAGGTTTTAAAGGCCTGCAAGTCGAATGGGGATATTCAAGTTTTTTCTTTGATATTAATTCAAGTTACACTTTTTGAGCGTGGTGACCGATAAGAAAACGAATTTTAATAGAGAAAAGGTATTTAATAGGTTTTAAAGGCCTGCAAGTCGAATGTGGATATTCAAGTTTTTTCTTTGATATGAATTCAAGTTACACTTTTTGAGCGTGGTGACCGATAAGAAAACAAATTTTAATAGAGAAAAGGTATTTAATAGGTTTTAAAGGTCTGCAAGTCGAATGGGGATATTCAAGTTTTTTCTTTGATATTAATTCAAGTTACACTTTTTGAGCGTGGTGACAGATAAGAAAACAAATTTTAATAGAGGAAAGGTATTTAATAGGTTTTAAAGTCCTGCAAGTCGAATGGGGATATTCAAGTTTTTTCTTTGATATTAATTCAAGTTACACTTTTTGAGCGTGGTGACCGATAAGAAAACAAATTTTAATAGAGAAAAGGTATTTAATAGGTTTTAAAGGCCTGCAAGTCGAATGGGGATATTCAAGCATTTTCTTTAATATTAATGAATAAGATAACAATAATGATAAGAAAACAAATTTTAATAGAGAAAAGGTATTTTAATAGGTTTTAAAGGCCTGCAAGTCGAATAGGGATATTCAAGCATTTTCTTTAATATTAATGAATAAGATAACAATAATGATAAGAAAACAAATTTTAATAGAGGAAAGGTATTTAATAGGTTTTAAAGGCCTGCAAGTCGAATGGGGATATTCAAGTTTTTTCTTTGATATTAATTCAAGTTACACTTTTTGAGGGTGGTGACCGATAAGAAAACAAATTTTAACAGAGAAAAGGTATTTAATAGGTTTTAAAGGCCTGCAAGTCGAATGGGGATATTCAAGTTTTTTCTTTGATATTAATTCAAGTTACACTTTTTGAGCGTGGTGACCGATAAGAAAACAAATTTTAATAGAGAAAAGGTATTTAATAGGTTTTAAAAGCCTGCAAGTCGAATGGGGATATTCAAGTTTTTTCTTTGATATAATTTCAAGTTACACTTTTTGAGCGTGGTGACCGATAAGAAAACAAATTTTAATAGAGAAAATTTATTTAATAGGTTTTAAAAGCCTGCAAGTCGAATGAGGATATTCAAGTTTTTTCTTTGATATTAATTCAAGTTACACTTTTTCAGCGCGGTGACCGATAAGAAAACAAATTTTAATAGAGAAAAGGTATTTAATAGGTTTTAAAGGCCTGCAAGTCGAATGGGGATATTCAAGTTTTTTCTTTGATATTAATTCAAGTTACACTTTTTGAGCGTGGTGACCGATAAGAAAGCAAATTTTAATGGAGAAAAGGTATTTAATAGGTTTTAAAGGCCTGCAAGTCGAATGGAGATATTCAAGTTTTTTCTTTGATATTAATTCAAGTTACACTTTTTGAGCGTGGTGACCGATAAGAAAACAAATTTTAATAGAGAAAAGGTATTTAATAGGTTTTAAAGGCCTGCAAGTCGAATGGGGATATTCAAGTATTTTCTTTAATATTAATGAATAAGATAACAATAATGATAAGATAACAATAATGATAAGAAAACAAATTTTAATAGAGAAAAGGTATTTTAATAGGTTTTTAAGACCTGCAAGTCGAATGGGGATATTCAATTTTTTTTCTTTCATATAATTTCAAGTTACACTTTTTGAGCGTGGTGACCGATAAGAAAACAAATTTTAATAGAGAAAAGTTATTTAATAGGTTTTAAAGGCCTGCAAGTCGAATGGGGATATTCATGTTTTTTCTTTGATATTAATGAATAATATAACAATAATAAGAAAACAAATTTTAATAGAGAAAAGGTATTTTAATAGGTTTTAAAGGCCTGCAAGTCGAATGGGGATATTCAAGTTTTTTCTTTGATATTAATTCAAGTTACACTTTTTGAGCGTGGTGACCGATAAGAAAACAAATTTTAATAGAGAAAAGGTATTTAATAGGCTTTAAAGGCCTGCAAGTCGAATGGGGATATTCAAGTTTTTTCTTTGATATTAATTCAAGTTACACTTTTTGAGCTTGGTGACCGATAAGAAAGCAAATTTTAATAGAGAAAAGGTATTTAATAGGTTTTAAAGGCCTGCAAGTCGAATGGGGATATTCAAGTATTTTCTTTAATATTCATGAATAAGATAACAATAATGATAAGATAACAATAATGATAAGAGAACAAATTTTAATAGAGAAAAGGTATTTTAATAGGTTTTAAAGACCTGCAAGTCGAATGGGGATATTCAAGTTTTTTCTTTGATATTAATTCAAGTTACACTTTTTGAGCGTGGTGACTGATATAAAACAAATTTTAATAGAGAAAAAGTATTTAATAGGTTTTAAAGGCCTGCAAGTCGAATGGGGCCATTCGAGTTTTTTCTTTGATTTTAATGAATAAGATAACAATAATGATAAGAAAACAAATTTTAATAGAGAAAAGGTATTTTAATAGGTTTTAAAGGCCTGCAAGTCGAATGGGGATATTAAAGTTTTTTCTTTGATATTAATTCAAGTTACACTTTTTGAGCGTGGTGACCGATATAAAACAAATTTTAATAGAGAAAAGGTATTTAATAGGTTTTAAAGGCCTGCAAGTCGAATGGGGATATTCAAGTTTTTTCTTTGATATTAATTCAAGTTACACTTTTTGAGCGTGGTGACCGATATAAAACAAATTTTAATAGAGAAAAGGTATTTAATAGGTTTTAAAGGCCTGCAAGTCGAATGGGGATATTAAAGTTTTTTCTTTGATATTAATTCAAGTTACACTTTTTGAGCGTGGTGACCGATAAGAAAACAAATTTTAAAAGAGAAAAGGTATTTAATAGGTTTTAAAGGCCTGCAAGTCGAATGGGGATATTCAAGTTTTTTCTTTGATATTAAGTTACACTTTTTGAGCGTGGTGACCGATAAGAAAACAAATTTTAATAGAGAAAAGGTATTTAATAGGTTTTAAAGGTCTGCAAGTCGAATGGGGATATTCAAGTTTTTTCTTTGATATTAATTCAAGTTACACTTTTTCAGCGTGGTGACAGATAAGAAAACAAATTTTAATAGAGGAAAGGTATTTAATAGGTTTTAAAGGCCTGCAAGTCGAATGGGGATATTAAAGTTTTTTCTTTGATATTAATTCAAGTTACACTTTTTAAGCGTGGTGACCGGTAAGAAAACAAATTTTAATAGAGAAAACGTATTTAATAGGTTTTAAAGGCCTGCAAGTCGAATGGGGATATTCAATTTTTTTCTTTGATATTAATGAATAAGATAACAATTATGATAAGATAACAATAATGATAAGAAAACAAATTTTAATAGAGAAAAGGTATTTTAATAGGTTTTAAAGGCCTGCAAGTCGAATGGGGATATTCAAGTTTTTTCTTTGATATTAATTCAAGTTACACTTTTTGAGCGTGGTGACCGATAAGAAAACGAATTTTAATAGAGAAAAGGTATTTAATAGGTTTTAAAGGCCTGCAAGTCGAATGTGGATATTCAAGTTTTTTCTTTGATATGAATTCAAGTTACACTTTTTGAGCGTGGTGACCGATAAGAAAACAAATTTTAATAGAGAAAAGGTATTTAATAGGTTTTAAAGGTCTGCAAGTCGAATGGGGATATTCAAGTTTTTTCTTTAATATTAATTCAAGTTACACTTTTTGAGCGTGGTGACAGATAAGAAAACAAATTTTAATAGAGGAAAGGTATTTAATAGGTTTTAAAGGCCTGCAAGTCGAATGGGGATATTCAAGTTTTTTCTTTGATATTAATTCAAGTTACACTTTTTGAGCGTGGTGACCGATAAGAAAACAAATTTTAATAGAGAAAAGGTATTTAATAGGTTTTAAAGGCCTGCAAGTCGAATGGGGATATTCAAGCATTTTCTTTAATATTAATGAATAAGATAACAACAATGATAAGAAAACAAATTTTAATAGAGAAAAGATATTTTAATAGGTTTAAAGGCCTGCAAGTCAAATGGGGATATTCAATTTTTTTCTTTGATATTTTAATTCAAGTTACACTTTTTGAGCGTGGTGACCGATAAGAAAACAAATTTTAATAGAGGAAAGGTATTTAATAGGTTTTAAAGGCCTGCAAGTCGAATGGGGATATTCAAGTTTTTTCTTTGATATTAATTCAAGTTACACTTTTTGAGCGTGGTGACCGATAAGAAAACAAATTTTAATAGAGAAAAGGTATTTAATAGGTTTTAAAGGTCTGCAAGTCGAATGGGGATATTCAAGTTTTTTCTTTGATATTAATTCAAGTTACACTTTTTGAGCGTGGTGACCGATAAGAAAACAAATTTTAATAGAGGAAAGGTATTTAATAGGTTTTAAAGGCCTGCAAGTCGAATGGGGATATTAAAGTTTTTTCTTTGATATTAATTCAAGTTACACTTTTTAAGCGTGGTGACCGATAAGAAAACAAATTTTAATAGAGAAAACGTATTTAATAGGTTTTAAAGGCCTGCAAGTCGAATGGGGATATTCAATTTTTTTCTTTGATATTAATGAATAAGATAACAATAATGATAAGATTACAATAATGATAAGAAAACAAATTTTAATAGAGAAAAGGTATTTAATAGGTTTTAAAGGCCTGCAAGTCGAATGGAGATATTCAAGTTTTATCTGATCTACTTTATACAGAAATTTTTCGCGTACAGCTATTCACTGTTGTACATAGATGATAGATACCTATACACCTATATACTTTCTCACAAACAGCTGCTTATGTATTCGTCTGATTTCGGAGCAGCTCGTCTCGATCTGTGCGAGCTTCGTACAGCCGAAGTCTACCGAACTGTGTTAGGTTTTTTTTTCGTTACGGAATTTTTCGATTCTGTCGCCGTGCTCAAAGCCCGCGATAAAAGCTATACAATAGCTTAAAAAAATAGAAATTCTAACTTCTAAACCTTTATTAAATTATTTATATATAATTTATAATTGGTGCCAAAAAATTTGTGAGTTAATTTATTTTTCGACTTTTAATAAAATATATTTTCACGCGAATAATACTATAAAAAGTAAATTAAAAAATATGTATGTCATCTGCATTTCATTATGCATTTTTTAAAAGAATAATTGAGAAGTTTAAATTTATTTGGCGACTAATTTTAGCAACTAACAGTAATGACAAGTAGCTCAATATACATAGCGCATGCAGCCATTACTGAAATGCATATAGCATTTAATTATTTGAGTTACATTATGTTGATTAGAAACCTATTTAATCTATCTATGATCTATGCTAATATATAAAGAGGAAAGGTTTATATGTATATGTAGAGAACGATCACTAGAACTAAAAAGCTGATTTTTTTTTTCAACTAATCAAAAATAACACTGTCTCTAAGTGCTAGAGGCTATACTAAATTTTGGTAAAATAAATTTTTAATTTAAATTTTCAATTTTTTAATTGAAAACAAAGCATAGATTTGATATCTGTCGTCCTTGGCGATTTTGTATTTGGCGATTGAAAGCGCAATACGAAAATCTGTATATTTTCGTATTAAATACCAGATCTATGTTTTTACTTCAATTATCCCACTACCGTAGGTAGTGGAAGTATTATATTCGGTCCAAAAATTCGATATAAAGTTTCACCTGATTTACACGTTTTAAGGCCTCCTGAGTCTAAAAAGTAGTTTTTGGTCAGTGTGTGTATACGTGTGTACGTATGCGTGGAATCTTCTGGCCGTCATATCTCCGAAACTAATAACGATAGAACTACGAAACTTCACAATTGATTTAGGTCTGGAGTACAGATACATTTTCCAAATTTTCGTAAAAATTGAAAAACTGGAATTGGGTCATCGGAAAACGGAAATGGGACCGTAAACCCGTATCACAAAAACAGATCTAACGATTTTCTTCAAAGTTGCTCTATAAACAACCTATTAGATGCCCTTTTGAATGATATAGTTGGTTTGTTCAGGAAAATTTATAGGCGTCCTCTATGAACAGCTCAATTTCAAATGTCGCAAGTGCGCTTTTCTAAAAACGCCTGTACCGAAGTTTTTCAAACTCGCCATGTTAACTTTCTATTAAATACCCTTTTGTATGTAATTATTGTTTTTATGTCAATAATTGAGTATGCTAAGTTTTGATAAAAGTTGGTATCTCAAAAACGGTTCTAACGTTTTCTTGAAAATCGTTCGATTAATCCAACTTAGATAACCTTTCTAAAGTATTACGTGCTTATTACAGGAATATTAACAGCCATCCTGATTAGGTAGTTCGGGTTTAGATCTCGGAAATTCGTGTTTAAAAAAATAACTATGTATTATTATTATTTTTTTTTCTTTCCATTATTTTTTGACTCGCTATATAAACTCTGTTGTATGTGTCTTTTATACGTGTATCAAGTTTCTCTCACTGGAAAACCTCAAAAAATGCATATAACTTCTCCAAAAAATTGTAT
Organism: Salticus scenicus; assembly: GCA_963930645.1. NCBI lineage: Eukaryota > Metazoa > Arthropoda > Arachnida > Araneae > Salticidae > Salticus > Salticus scenicus. Next base: position 117,134,721 of record OZ005652.1, on the reverse strand, counting down.
ATAATACGTGTAATAGTGGGTAATGGAAGTCGTGTGGTTGTTTCACACCAGATTCTGTAATAGTATATATTGTACGAATATTGTTTCATATTACTGATTTCTCCCTTAATATACATTATTAAAATAATCATGAATTATGGAAAAAAAATATATATTTGCGAGATGAACAAATAAATAATAATTAAAGCTATTATGACGTCAATTTTATCAAAAACATTTTCATGACATAGGTTTATTTTTCAATATTTTTTATTCATGAGTAAAGAAATGTTTCTTTTTATGAAATAAATAAATAAATAAATAACATTAAGTAAAAATTGCCAACATTTAACAACTAATTAAAAAAAATATATTTGACTTGTAAAATTATATTTTGACTTTTCAGTTAATAATATTGCCTGACTATAGCATAAAAACTGATATCTTTCTTAATTTTTTACATGTCAATCCATCTTTAAGTAAACTTTGTTCATCCGTGCGAAGCCAGATGGATCAGCTAGTATATATATATAAAATTCTTATTTAAGTAGACTCTATTAAACATAAATAAATATATATATATATATATAAATCCATAAGAATTGTTCACTGAATATTTAATTTATAGAAAAAAAAAATAAATAGTTGAATTTATAAATATTAGATAGGAATATAGGTTTAATATGAAATTCTCAGTAGAGCCAGACCAAAGGTACTAAGTCCCCGTAAATCAGATAAAATATCGTCTGGTGAACAGTCGGGCTTGATTCTTTTGTTCTTAAAGTAAAGCTGGATGTACTTTGAAAAAATTTCATTTTATGGTGTTCTTCGCTTCGTATTTACTTATCATTCTTATTTCATTTATAATTTTTATTATTATTTCTAAAAAATAGGTCATTGCAATCACTAAGCTCCTTTTATACATTCAAAATTTATTACCTAAAATTGATTTAATTATTATTTACTGTAGAAATGCATACATTATACAGAATTATTTAAATACTTGGAATAAATTTTCTGGAGTTTCCTGTTTTATGTGCAGATGCTTTCGTGTTACAGGAAATAATTGAAAAATTTAATGCCTTTTAAATACGAACTGAAAAATATAACAATATTTCAGATTTTTCAGAAAAATACATGAAAAAAAAAATTAGGAAGTATTGCAAGACACTTTCATCTATTTACATCACAATACAGAAAATAAACTGTAAAATACGGACGTTGAAGCACGTAAATAAAGTTCGGGTATTTCCTACATTCTGTTACCGGGATTTCCCCAAATATACATCTATAAACAAACGACGGAATGTACAAATGATTTATTTATTTAACCTGTTTTTAAGTGGAACTATATTGAGCACTATATTTGTTCAGAAGTAATTATTCTTTCAATTTCCGTTTAATAATCACGAAAATTGACGTTCATATATATATATATATATATATATATATATAGATAGATAGATAGATAGATAGATAGATAGATAGATATAAGCAAACTAACCAACGGTAACTGAAAATTAATCACATAACACATGAGGGCCTTCACATGTTTTTTTTTGTATAAATAGCCAACGTTTCGTCAGAAACTTCTCTTATTTAGTTTATGTGTTTGGGCCCTCGTGTGTTTTGGGATTAATTTTCATTTATCTTTGGTTAGATTGCTTATTTCTTATAGTTTTATATTTCTTTTTGCTGCATTTTCATATGCGTTTATAAAAAAATCTGTTCCAGTTTTATATTTAAAAAAAAAATCAGTTTTATTTCATCTTTTTTATTTAGATTTATCTTATATATATATATATATATATATATACATACATAAATAGATAAATAAATACATAAATAAATAAAAACAATAATAAATTTTTACATACACACACACACACGCACACACACACATATATATGTATGTATGTAATATTTTATTATTGTTTTTATTTATTTATTTATTTTATAAACAAATTCAAAGCTGGTTTGGAATTCCATTAATATATGCCGATGGACACTATTCCATATGAAAAATCCTTTTAAACCTCCGGCGTAGAGTAAGGAAGTTTGGTAAAATGTTCCATTGAAGGGGAATTCAATCTTGTAAATTTCAATCACGATGACTTATAAGTCACAAGTCACATGTTGTGATATAACTTAACAAAAAAAAAAAAAAAAAAAAAACACTTTACGAAATTTAAATATTTAATCGCTCGCCTGATTATCCCGAATTTACTCGGGTTCGTATATCTTGCAGTTAATTATTATTCCGAGAATTCTCGGGCATAGCAGAATCTGTCAGTACGATTTGTTTTATCGCGTTTTTAGTCGGGCAGGAAGAAATGACTCGCTAGATTTGGCTGATGCATTAGTCAAAAGGAAGACATGTGGTGTGAATCACTCCACATAAGACAAAAAAAAAAAAAAAAAAAAAAAAAAACAGCAAAAAAAACAAGAGAAATCATTGGGTACCACAGAGGGAAAGTAACTGTAATGAAATTGAAGAATAAGAAGTTTGTTAGTATAATTTCCACAATGTATACTATTCAAATGCAGGGTGTGACAAATAAACGGGGAGAGATAAAGTCAAGGCCTGAATGTGTAATCGACTACAATGACAAAATGGGGTGTGTAGATAAAGTCGACCAGCATTTAGCTGCTTATTCTACACCAAGAAAAAGAGGGGAAAACATTACAAGATTTTCTTCCATTTATTGGATTTGGCTTTGTGGAGAGATTCAGCAATAAGGGGATCCAGCATCACCTAAAGAATTTAGAATGGAACTTGTAAAAAAATAATTTTAGAAAATCATCGTGATGGGTTTTCCGCCACATCAGGTGCTTTATGCTCCCGTAAATGAGATTCCAGAGGAAAGAGACCAGATACCAGTGTACAGAATGTCATGTATCCCTTTGTGTTGCCCCTTGCTTCAAAAACTATCATACAAAGACTAGAATTTAACTTTTTTTCTATTTGACCGAGATAACTCGGGATAGTAATGTAATATTAAAAATAAATGTTTTTATACCTGTAAAATATTAAAAATTAAACTTAAAACCTACATATTTTGCTTTGTTTCATTTCCTAGTGTTTAAAAATGGAATAAAAAAAAAATGTGATAATTGTTTGCCATCTTTTTCAAAAAAATTGGTAAGGGAAGCGATTAATAGCAATAGAGAATTTATTTTAACCATATTTCCGTGCGGCTAATACATACAATTTCGTGCACAGAGCATATATTATTTCCCTAATGCACTATAATTCAAACTTGGATATTTAGAAAATATTTGCTTCTTTAAAACATAATAACTGATTACAAAATATAACATTGAAGTTTACCTTTAGGTGCACAGTCAAATTTCTAGTTTCAAAATACAATCACTATTTATTTATCTAATATATAAAATTCTCGTGTCACAGTGTTTGTTACCATACTCCTCCAAAATGGCTTAACATATTTTAATGAAATTTTGTATGTACATTCGGTAGGTCTGCTAATAGGTTTTTATCTATTAATGAAAGTTGTAACTTAATTAGTTCTTAACTTAAATTCTAATTTAACTTAACTTAAATTAGTTCTTAACTTGTTGTTATTTTTTGTTATCCCATCTTTCGCCAATACAAACAAAGTGGATGGTTTGCCCAATCGAGAGCACACCACGTATAATTGTCCGTGTGAAAAACATGATGTGCTCAAATCTAGGCCACAGACGGACATTGTTTGGCCCTGAGACTTATTGATAGTCATTGCAAATGCCAGTCTAATTGGAAATTGAGGGCGTTTAAATTGAATTGGCACATCTGTGGGTATAACAGGGATTCACGGTAGTAATATATTTTCACCTCGGAATTTGTCATTTAAAATGATGGCTTCGATAACATTTTTCATTATTTTTTTATGACTAATCGCGTACCGTTGCACAACCGTGGTGGGTTCAAATTACAAAGCAAAATAACCGGAGATCCAACATTCAGTTGTATATTATGCGGTGGCATGCCTGTTAAATCCAATGAGTTCAAAAACTCTGTCGGATAATTTACAGCTTCGGTGGCATTGCAAACTGTATCATTAGATTTGTATGACACCAAGTCTCCTGGTAACAAATGTTGTATCTTGGGATTCAATTCGTTGACGTCCACATTTTTTGCTGCTAAAATTGCTCTTTCTGCCAGCCACTCATGATTGGTGTATCGTCTGTGTACATCGGAAAATATCTGGTCAAGAAGAGCATCTTGCGAATCAATGATTGTGCAGAAATCGGTCGGTAATTTTATGAATTCAGTTTCATCTGTAGTAACTTTTCAATCGCCGATATCTAACAGTTGTTTGGAGAATGTTTCAGCGGATGGATCTTGAAGCATTTGAACGCACATATTTACTTTCAGTTGTACTTTTTCAACATTATGCCACAATGGCGATGATTTTAAGCACGCGTTGATCTCATCAACGTAAGTTGAACGCAGAATAACGCGAAGTGTTTGTCTGAAATCACCTGAAAGGAGTAATAGAGTGCCGCCAAATAGTTTGTCGTTGTTTTTTATATCTTTCAATGTCCTGTTCAACACCTCAAGCGAAAGTTTGTGTGCCATAGTTCATCAATACCAGATAAGAATTTTACACTGTTTCAGCACTGTGGCCATGGACGATTGTTTTTTTTATGTTGCACACTGCGTCTGGGTTATTTTGAATATTTAGTGGCAGTTTAAATAATGAATGAGCTGTTCTACCTCCATCCAATAAAGTTGCCGCAATGCAAGATGATGCAAGAGCCAATGCGATGCCATTATTTGATTGTATTTCGGCGAGAAATAGCGAAATAAAGAATGTTTTGCCAGTTCCACCTAGTGCATCCAAAAAAAAGAATCACCCTTGTCCTGCGGAAACTGCGAGCATGATGCGGTCGTGAATGGTTCTTTGTTCTTCTTCATTAGTGGGACATTGCGAGCAACAATCGCTGCCATTTCTACAGTATTGTATTGTAGTTCACGATTCAATCCAGTGTTTATTAAATCAGATGCATTTCGATTTGTTGAATGCATACCGAAATGACTGAGTGGTAAGTTGGCAATGATAACGCAAAGGTCTTCAATAGCAATCAATGCTTCATTGTACATAGCGCCACTGAAAACTATCGTTAGATCGTTGCACCGTGAGCGATGTTGATGCAATATATCATCAGTTAATTAATCTTTGTGATTGTCCCATAATGTCTCTGCTTGGGTAGGTGCCCTTGGAACATGTAGTCAAAGGGATCTGTAGCATTAAGGGATTGATATTGTTTTTTAGTAATATTGTTATAAGTAGCGATATGTATATAATTTTAAAGAATCAATTTTAATAAATTAAAAAAATAAACGTTTGGTGTTTTGTTATTTTTAAATTCCTTCACCGTTCACAGCGCTCCATACATCTTCCACTTTTATACCACATCCTTACACACTTACAAAACGTCAGTTATTTTTTTCTAGCAAAATATTCTCAAGAAATAATTTATATGACAAAACAACGTTTGCCGGGTTAGTTACTTTATAAAAACCGCACTGTAAAAACAACAATATATTATTGTAGTATTTCAGAACGCGTTGTATTTCAATTGTAAATTATTAGTTTTTAAAAAGCCTTTCTAAGATGCAATTATAATTTATTTTTAATTATAATAAGATATATCAATTATATCTTAACGATTTTCTTTTTTATTTCTGAAAAAATCGCTACTATGTGCAGTGTAAAATTTGTTTGTTATGTATAAGTATGTTTGTGTATGTTTGTATGTAATTAAATTATTAAAAAAAAATGCTAGTAAAGAAATAATATAAAAAGATACAGATTACAAGTTCTACGGTATAATTATAATTTCACAACTTGAAATTATATCTTGCAAAATTTGACATTGTATCGCAAATATGCAGCGAGAGTATTTTCTAATAGCAAACATATTCTCTCAAACTTTTAAAAGCTATATTTTATTCTAAGCGACACAAAACAGAATTGAAATTCTCCTTTTAACATGGAATTTTCAAAATAAAATAACATAAAATTTTGACGATACGACAGATTCAATTTCTATATAAATAATTTCATAGGCTTTGACACATAAAATACGTCTTTTAAATAACATTTTACATTAAAGTTTTCCCGATTTCCCACTTGCCATTTCTGATAAACCATTTATTTAAAACTACTTTGAAAATAAAATCATTATGCTAGAGGCCCCTTCATGAAAAATACATGAGCATTTTTTTGGAAAAAAACATGATTTTATAGGTTTATGTTTTACAAAGAGATAAAGTTTTAGTAAACAATATTCATATTATACCAACAAGTATACAAATCGATTATATTTTGATTGAATACAATTTATGCGTTTTATTCTATCTATTTGTAAGTTGAAAAGAGTATGATATATATCAAGAAATAAATACCATTATTGGAATAGTTTATTAATTTCTCTTAACCATATACATGGTAGAGAAACTGTTGTTTTTAGGTCAAATTTGCAGAATTGGGTTTTTGTTATATTTTCAAATTTTGAGATTCTTTGAATCCGAAAAATATGTTTTTAGCAGCTGATCTGTGTGTATGTGTTCGTCTGCTAACTGCATGCCACAAGAACAAAAAGCCGCAGGAAGCTCGGTATTCTAAATCTGCCACATATAGGGGATGCTTTAATAAATGTTTCGTTTAGATCAATCAAATGGTTTATGTAGTAGGCTATCCGAAGGAATTCAAATACATTAACACTATGGGTCTAATTTCAGTAAGTTCAGTTTAACCCTTTTTAGGGAAGCGCCATTTTTTCTAGTAATGTTCTGTTAAAATATTTTTGTGATTCAGATTGATTTATAAAAATAAAATAATTTAGCTTATTACCTAAAATTAACTTTATTTTTAAGATTTTTTTTTGGTAAGTATGTTTCCCACAGCCCACTGGGAGCTATTTAAAGGTAAGACATCATATATCTTGCATTTATTTTTATTTCGCACTGCATTATATATTTTTTGTTAGGTTGGCAAGTGGCCACCAACTTTAGTCAATCGTACGTCATCTGGAAGAGTTTTCTTGCTGCTCAGGAAACTTACAGGCCGTCCTTTGCGTTTACGACTTGAAAATCTAGACATCAGTTGTCGTGCTAGTCGAAGTATCAATTTTATTTGGTCTCTAGGTCCCGAATCATTATATATATATATATATATATATATATCACTATTAGACTAGCCAGCATTTAGTCCGAATTTGAATCCCATGGAGAACATACGGAGGATCTTAAATTGTAAAATATATGAAAATGGAAAGCAATATACATGAGTAAATGACTTAAAAACTGAAATTGATAAAGCGTGGCATGAAATATCTCCTTTTGTAATGCAATGCTTAATTAATTCTATGGTAAACTTGTATTTGATGTTGTAAAGTGTCGTGGCAATACAATTCAATATCTAAACTAAGCTTTTAGTTACTTTTATAAATGTAAAACTAAAAACACTTACAGATGTCCATACTTTTGGGACAGCACAGTTTTATATAATTTAATGTATATTTTTAATTCCAAGCCTTTGATCATAATTTATATGTGTATATAAGCAAAATTGTTTTTATTTATTACCTATCTCACGAATTTTGATTGTACCTTATTGCTTTTTATGTTAATTCAAATTTTATTGATTGTTTAAACTTTTTGGATACGTTGTAAAATAAAATGTATTAAAAAAAAAAAAAAAAAAAAAAAAAAAAAAAAAAAAAAACGATAGTTCAAAAACTGGATATTATATCAAAAATTCTGTTTTTATCGAAATATTTATAAAGATACTCCATGGAGGAGTTGATAATGAAATTTTACAAAACGCATTAATGCCATTACCAAGAATGTGAGCGTTCTATGACAAGTATAGAACATTTAGTAAAATTAAGTGAATGTTCTAATTCAGAACGTTTCATCTTTTCAATATTCCCCGGCAATAATCAAATTCTAAAGCGCCTTCTTTTGAATACGTATTGAATAATATTATGAAAACAAAAATTATTTCACACATATTATTGCACTTCACAAAACACTCTGCACCGCTATCTCAAAATCCTATAAAGAAATAGTGAAAGAATTTCATTATTCATGTGTTTATTATTTGATAATTAGATGTAAATTTGAACTAGTAATTTAAACATGTGCTAAATAAAATTTTCGTAGAAAAAAAAATAATAATTTATTTAAAGTTTGTATCAATGCAATAAAATTTATGATTCTAAATTTCATAAAATTTATTATTTAAACGAAATCTTATTATATTATATACAAATAGTTTAATGATATGGTTACATTACCAGATAATGCCGTTTTTATTACATTTAAAAGAATTTATATCGGTAATATGTAATTGTTCATTGATTTATTCAAGTCTTCCTTCTTGCTGTTTCATTTTAATAAGGAATTATTATGAATGGATAATTATAAATATATTAATGATGAATTATATCTATATCTATATATATATGTGTGTGTGTGTGTGTCTATGTATAAGTTTTTATTTTTTATTTTGGGAATTATTAATCTAATTCCCATTACATATTACAGTTTGTATATTTTTACATCAAAAATTCTTTAATTTGATCAAATTTACATTAAAGTTAAAAGTTTATCTTGTTCAAATAGATCTGATTTAACATTTTGGAAATATAACTTTTAAAAGGCTGATTATTATTATTTTTTCCAACACATCGTATTAAATGTCTCAGAAAATAGACTAAAAATCTTATCTATATGTTTAGGGGAAAAAAAGTCATTTTCTATTAGCGCAAACGAATTAATAAAATTGAATAAAAATAAATTCTAGAATTATCAGTAATACCTTTATTTATTTATTTATTTATTATTATATTATTTAATATTTCTAAAATAATGTATGATATAATGTATAAATATGTGTATGAAATAAATATACTTTGTGCATTTATTTACTGATTAAAGTTGCATAATTAAATTTATTTACAAAGTTATTGAAGTTATTTACTAATGTTATACACTAAAGTTAAATGATTCATTATTAATTATTATTACAATTGAAGATGTCGGGGCAAATAAAGTTTAACATTTTAGGTGAATTGTAGCTAACCCTGTAATAGTTTGCTTATTATTGTAAATTAATTTATCTCGTGTGTTATTGGCTAGTAAGGTCACTAAATGAAAACATGTGTAAAAGGTTTCGGTTTATCCCAGAAATTTCTGTAACTTTTTGCCGAAAAAAAGTATTGGTAATAACATTAAACTATTATGATATTGTTATTTAGAATATATAATAATAATAGTATGAAACTGATTAAAAAAACATATACTTTTTATATTTTGATCTGTGTATTTGATCTAAATTTCACACTTTTTTTTTTTTTTTTTTTTTTTTTTTTTTTTACAAGTTGGTATTTATTGCTTATAACAACTATTGCCCTTTCAACTAAATTAGGGGCATGTAACTAAACGCAGTCTCAGTTAACGAAATTAGGGATTTAAACAAGGGGGGGGGCTTTGGCAACTTCTAGTTTTACTAGTTTAATATCCAGTTATTGTTTGAATTTTGTGCCTTAAAATATATCTTTGATTAAGTACTGGAATGAAATAATTCACTTAAAACCAAATCGTCAATACGCCATTGTAAAGTTTCGTTAGCAATTTCTGTCTTAATTCTGAAAAAAAAAAAAAAAAAAAAAATCTATATATATGTATATACAATAATTAAAGAACGAAACTTGCAGATAAAAAGCTATAACCACTGAATTTGATTTTTCTTACCAATACACCTTAAATTTAAGCTCAACTCATCAGAATGTTAAATATTTTGACAAGTTTTAATTCGTAATATATAGAGTTTTCTCTAACATTTTTAGCTATTGGAGAATTTATTCAATAAATTATAAACATATATATTAAAATAATAATATGTTTCTTTTGATACACAGGCACATAAACGAATGCACACGTACAAAGTACACATAGTAGAAAATATGAATTTATTTAAAGAATAAATTACATTTTTTTTAAAGGGAAAATACTTTAGATATACCTACTAATATAATAAAATTAATATTAAAACTATGATTAGATAAATATTGGAATTCTAGCTTCCATGGCATGTACCTTTTCTATTAAATGCATATTAATTTTATAATTCGCTTAAGTAAAGCGAATATTCACTTAAGTTTTCTCATTTAATTTAAGAGGAAGGAAATTTAATTATGTATTTGAGAAGAGTTTATGTGAATTATTCTTATTACGTCAAAAACACAAAGAACTGCTTTGAAGGACAAACAATAAAAGTTGGTGTACATGATTTCGATTAATTAATTAATTTTGAAGTGTTTTATTAATATTTATATTTTCTTTTTCGAGAAGTTCCATTCTCTAACTTTGCTTTTAATTTAGGAATAATAAACTCAGAATAATTTGTCTTTATTAGAAAATTGTAATAAATTATAATAAGAACATATTTAAAATACTTTATAATATTAAAATTAAAAAAAAAAAAGAGAGAGAGAGAGAGAGAATATTGTTAGAAAAAAAATATATTTTTAAAATGATTGTAGAAAGAAGATTAAAAAATAAAGATTCATCTATATATATATAAGAGTAAGCTCACTGATTCACTGACTCAACATGGCTGTGGCGATACTATTGGAGATAGAGTCACAATTTTTGGTGAGCAGGTTGATTTCAGGACCCTGGCACTCACTAAAACGAAATTTTTGCGAAACGCATAAGGAAAAAACCTCCTTTATAAACAGGACTCGGCTCCGAATTACTTCACGGTAAAGAAATTGCAGATGGGGAGATAAGAGTTGAATGCAAAAAAAAAAAAAAAAAATGCTGCGATTTTGGAATATTCGAATTTTAAGGGGGAGGGGAAAAAATGAGATTTTCGGAGGCGCATAAAGTAAAAATACATTTGCAAGTATAACTCGGCTCCAAATTACATCACAGTGGAGAAATTGCAGATGGGGAGACTAACTTGAATACGAAAAAAATATTTTTCTGTGATTTTGGAATTTTGCATTTTTAAAGGGGCAAGGCGGTTAAAATGATTTTCGGAGGTGCAGAAGGCAAAATACCTTTATAAGCTTAACTCGGCTCAAAATTACTTCACGGTGAAGAAATTTCAGATAGGGAGACTACACTGGAATACAAAAAAAACCATTTTCTACGATTTTGGAATTTTGAATATTTAAGGCGGAAAGGGGTGATTTTCGGAGACGCAGGAATGCAAAAACACCTTTATAAGCTTAACTCGGCTCCAAATTACTTCACGATGAAAAAATTACAGATCAGGATACTAGACTTAAGTACAAAAAAATTATTTTCTGCGAATTTGGAATTTTGGACTTTAAAGAGGAAAGAGGGGGTAAAAAGGATTTTCGGGGGGAAATTTTTGGAGTAAAATTCTAGAAGTAGTAGCTCAAAGATATTTAAAAACAAAACGCCAAACGCCTTCTTGAAGGTATTTGCAAAAATTCATTTTTTTTTTCCGATTTTCGATTTGGTGTGTGGGGGGGGAGTTACGAGGGGGCAAATTCACGCCCCCCCCCCTTTCAGCGCTAAATTCGTCCGAGGAACTCCATAGGAGCTGAGGTCACAATATTTATCGTGCGGCTTATTTACGTGTATCCAACACCCATTGTAACGGGATTTTGTGAAAATTATCCCCTTTACCCCTTTGGCGGTGGGTATTCAAAAAATTAGTGACAGTTGTTCCTCTGCAGATGGCACCATTGAGGAACACAACCGAAACTTACGCAGACGATAACTGAGTTTCACGGCTAACAAATACGGTAATTACATTTAAATATGTGCAAGTTGCAACCTTTGCTATGTAGTACGAAAAAACGTTGACGCGATAGCTGGAGTCTTGCCTTCCCGTTTAACAGTATAATGTTTATGGGTAAAACGTTGTATGGAGATTTATCAAAAATTACTGGAAGTCTATATGGCTCATGCAATATGGTATTTAGCCTTTGTGTTCCCTAACAGCACAAAATGTTTCAGAAATAAAACAGTCATATAACATGGAAACATTCTAAATATTACAGAAACGTTCAGTTTGCTTACCAGTTACTTTCATAAACGTAGAAATATCTGAAACGTAACAGAAACGTTTCAATCACTTAACAGAGAGAACAAAGAAAAGGCCGAATGTTTCAGAAGGGTATCAGAGAGAATATTAAAATGTGTTACGTTTTTGAAAGTTTCTAAGCATTTTAAAAAATAACTGAAACATTCTGTGTTGTATGGTGTATGGTGCCAGCAGTTTGAAGACGATCTCACAGACTTAACAAATGCGTAAGTGGAAGGAAGGTCAACAACGCTGAGCACATCAGACCTTGTGAAGAGGTTGGAAGGGCTTAGTTTTTCTACAGTTGCAAAGAGAGCGTCGAAGACTGCGCAAATGTTTTGAGGATACCTGTGGTTGATGCCCATTTTGTAGTTTCTCCCTAGTCATAAAATATACGGTTTTAAGTTGATAGCAAAACCAAGGAGCGAATTTCTATATTCAGGGTACCTAACAATTAGTCGAAAACTTTGACAAAGGTCTGTAGCGACTCAAATACGTTTAAAGAAATCGAGTGTAGTATTTACATCGTTTTGCATTATAACATACTTTTGAATAAACCTTTTAGGCTTTCATTGTTCGAGTCTAACTTACTTTTTGAACACCCATAGTAAAGTAATAATTTAAAATGAATTAAGTCAAAATAAATAAATATGTAAACAAGAATAAATATTACAGCAGGCAAACAAAATAATAAATAAATAAATGAAAACAGACAAAAATATCATAATCAATCACAAAGACACTGAGGCCACCTCCAGGAGAGTCTCTAAATACAGAGTAGACAGAATAACATGTTTCATGAGCCACTTGTAACAACTGTAGCACCCTACATCATACCATAAATTATATATAAAAAAAAAAAAAAAACTAAACCACTGCAGTTCAGAATGCAATAATGAAACAAAAAATTAGATTCAAAGGAATTTTAAATTACATCATGCTTTATATAAATGTATATATACTTTATATAAGATGTTTATAAAAAGATTGAAGAAACAAACTTGTCTAAAAATGAACTAATCTATCTCGTATGGAAAAAGTTAATACGGAGAAACATAAAACGCGAAAATATAGGGAAATACAAACCTTAACAGCTACGAATGACAGTTAAATTATAATAGATGTTAGATGTGTGAGAAATAGAATGTTTCTTCAATTTTTTTTTTTTTTTTTTTTTTTTTTTTTTAGGAATTTAAATTTCCACAAAAAATATTTTGAAATATATAAACAAAATATATTATTTTTCTTTTTTTTTTTTTTTCCTTTTTTGAAATAACTATAATTCGTTTAATAGTCGAAATATATTATTTAAATTAAAAATTCTAGATAATTCTAGAAATTCTAGGCCATTAATTTAGTAAAAATTAATGTAAAAGTTAATAATAAATAAATAAATAAATAAAACCATGCACATTATATAACAGCATGTTTCACTTATTAATGATTTTTAAGAATTTTTTCTAAGAAAGCTAAATCTGAAAATCTAATGAATTTGAAGAAAAAAAAAAATAAATAAATAAATAAATAAATAATTTACATTAGATGCGTAATGAATTTTCCAGATTACTTTTGTATTTTAACTTAATAACAAAATGTAACGCAATTTTCTTCTTTGAAGATTATAATGTTTTTATTAATTTCGAGATATTAAACTGACCATTTTTTTTTTATTTGGAAACAAAAAGCAAAAAAAAAAAAAAAAAAAAACATTTATTAAAACTCTAATCTTTCTGATGTTTTCTTTTAATTAAAAAGTAATTAAATATACATCATTTATTAAAATAATTAATCTCATATTTAAATATTGTTATTTTTAATTAAAATGTGGTATTTATTATTGAATTATAATTTTCTTCGAAGATTACAAAAAAAAAAAAAAAAAATCCTTTGCATATTTGGTAATTAGAAAGCCACAATTTTACTATTAAACTAATAATTTTGGGTTTCTAGATTTAACAACTGTATCGGAATATGTCTGTTTCGTTGAGTATTTATTTTGGTTCTGGAGTAGTTGCAACTGGAATAGCAAATGTTATAATTTACATTTGAACGCTGAGTCCATTCTTTATACACATAATAGGTGGTCAAACAATTTAGTTATAAATTTTTCATAGACTCAAAAATTATTCATAGAAACATTATGAGATTTTGCTAAGATGTACATCAGCTAATTATAGGGTGAAGCATGTAACAATGTCTTGGTATATGCAATATTTTCAAAATAATATTTTTAAATTTTTTATTTATACGATTTTTCCTCTTTTTCCTGGCATTTTCTTTTGAGTTGTAATTTTGTAAAGATGACAATAACAAGAACAATAAATAAATAAATAAATAAAAATGTGTGCAAAATTTTACTTTATTTACATCTTTAACTTAAAAAGGAACATCAATTTCTTTCGCGTGAATAAAATAATAAAAATTAAAGCTGCGTCATGAAACACTTGTGTCAAAATTGTCGTCATAGAAGGTTTAAAATTTTGATTTTGATTTATTTATTATTTAAGTATAAATTTAAATTAGTCAAATGATCTTATATGTTTTAACTTTCTTCATTCCATTATGAGAAAACTATTGTAAATGTATATTTAGTTTAATTTAAATTAGTCATGTGTCTAATCAATATAATCAACCACAAATAATTAAATGGCATGTAAATATCGATATAAGCATTATATAGCGAAATTTGACTATGGATTTCAATTGCCGAATATAGACGCCAGTCGAAAGATATTTATTTAAAGGTTTTAGTTATTTAATTTCCTTGGAAATCCATTGAAACATTGTAACCAGTGAAAACGGGGAAGCCTGCAATATAAGATGCCGCAGGGGTTGGTAAGTGAATTGTTAAGGGTGCAAGTTTCATAAAACTTTAAATTGCATAAGTATTTTTTTTCTCAATGCGGAATCACTAATGCACACATGGTTAATCTATTTAAAAATATCGAAGTTTATTTAATATTTGTTTTCCATAACTACAAATCCTAATTCAAGAGAAAAAATATGAAAAATTAAATATGAATGAAATTTTAATTTTCATAAATTTAAAATGTCAAGTGCAACTTACGGACCTTGAACTTTCATTCAATGCAAATATACACTCTAAACTTTTCACTCTTACTGACAATATTTATCCATAAATTTTACAGTGAAACAAAACTTTTTAAAAATTATTTGGCATAATTTACCGTTGCTTTAAAGTATTCCTTTTTCCCAATGTTCCTGTTCACAGAAGTTTGAACAAAATATTATAAATTTTATTCGTAAATTTTGGACACATTATTTCAATCTTATAATAACATAAAAGTATTTTTAAAGATCTACATCGCATGACTGATGCGTATATCATCTAGCAATTTAATTTCAGAGAAACTTTTTTAATGTCTTGTTTTAAAAATAATGTATTAAACTATATTTGACTATTATTATAAACATATTATATCATGAAGTTAACAACAAACAATAATATATATATTGTACATTTTAGAACTAATATATATTACAGTTTGATTTCATTTACCGAGTAATTCTAACTAAAAAGTCAATGAATTTGATCAATGTAGTTTCGTGTTCACTTTGGTATTGTACGCATTTAATTAAAGTCGTAGAAGACAAGATGGAATGTCTGTATTCTCATGGTCATTGTTAGACACGGAAACTAGTAGTTAACGGAAATGCAAAATTAAATTAAGCACTTATATGGAAGAGTTAAACTGTGTCCTACTTTAATAGTCTTTTTATTTATACGAAACCATTTTAAGATATTTTTAAATATATATATATATATATATCTATATATATATATATATATATATATTAATTAAAAAAATTAATAGCAACACATTATGAAATATGTAGTGTAAATAAGGATTTTTAATAAAAATTTTCATATTGGCCTTTCTATTTCAAATTAATCAAAGAGTGATATGTGTAGGAGTGGTTTCTACCTGAAATTAATTTTAATATTATTCGTGCTTTTGTATTTTTCCCACAAGGAAAAACTAGAATTCCTTAAAATTTGGACTCAAAAAGGCAATTATTATTGGGGTTTACAAAGTTAAATGTAGAAGAGAAATAAAAAAAAACATATTTACAAAAATTCATAACTGGATATCAATTATATGTTATCGTATTATATGATCCAATTATAATTACCATATTCATGAACGCATGCAAAATATACCATCTTCTTAGATATCCGATTCTATTTTTTTGCCTTTTTAGCCTTAAATAAATAATAATTAAATAATAATAATAATTAAAAAAATTATTAAAATAGGTTAAATAATTCGAAAGTGTATAATATAAAGTTACAATGTGGAATTTAATTATTCTGTTAAATGTAGTAAAAATAAAAATTTCTTTTAAAAACTAGCAATCATATTATTTGTGAAAAAATATGTTGTATTAAATAACCAAAATATAAAACACTAACTACAGTATTACATTTTAAGGACTAAATATTTAAAGTATATATATATATATATATCGGTGTAATTTATTATTTTCCTTTTATTTACGACACTTCTCTTTTAACATGCGATTTATAAAGAAGATAATGATATTTATTATAAGTTTTATTGGGTCGAAAAAACCTCATTTAAAAAAGTGTTAAAGAAATTCGAATTCTTAAGATAACCTATTTAATTATTTTTATATAAAATAGTGCATTTATAAATATAAAATAATGATGTATAATAAAAATACAAGGAAAATAAGAAGTAAGATTCTCTGAACATAGGGGAAAGTACCCCAAAACGGGATAGCTTATCTATTCGTTGCTTTATTTCTTATTGTGTACAAGGTACATTCCAAAGCTAGACGTCATTTAAAAGTATACACCTTTTCAACTACTTAAAATACCTTTGTCACATTTGTTCAATAATATTTATGTGAAAAATACTGGTTTCACAAAGTCTTACACGATCCCGTTTTACCCTACCAAGGGTGGGTAAAAAGGGATAGGAATTTTTATGTTATTAGGTTTTTGCTGATTTTACTTTTGATTTAGTTTTTAGAACAAAAATAGGCTACGTTTTTGTAGAAAGAAACTTTTTAATTGTAAATTTGAAAAATTACGTAACACAGAAATCGCATAAAAATGCATCGTCTTCTTTTTCTGCTCTGGAACAGGCTTCGTGGGCCCATCCCTGGCAGCTCGAGCATTGTATCCAGCCTTCTCCAGATTTCGATTTAAGATAGAGAGCGTTGCAGAAAATACATGCTTAATCTTTTTCATCTTCATCTTCTGAAGACGACGGCGTCCAACCTTGGTTAACTGATGATTTTTTTTTAGGTTTTCTTATGTTAGGTCCATTTTCTTCGATTTTTGCAAATGATGATTGTGTTTTTTTTTCAGGTTCACAGTAACATTTTTTAAATTTATCTTCCTGTTTTGCATCTCCACTTGGTTTTCTTTTACGCTTCGTTTATTTTCTCTTCGGAACATTCAAGAGACTTGTTTTAGCAGCCCTTTTTTTCAGCTTTTGAGTTCTTTCTCGTTCTTTTTTTTTTCACGCTTTTCTTCTTCCAACTCAAGTTTATATGGGCTTCCTGTTATAATTGCTGTTTTCCCTCTTCTCTTATCGTGTTTATTTTGAGGTCTTGGACCAATCACTCGTGGTGGATGTAGAATTTGTTTGGGTGATATAGAAAATGGCAGTGAAAGACGATAGTATAGCCCAAGTCCTTTGTTTCCTGTTGAAGTGGACGGTTGGATAAGTCCTGCGTTTGTGCTAGTGTTATCGGTGCCCCCATCACTAGGTAATTCATTCAATACTGTCTCTAGTGGTTGTGATGACTGCAAACTCTTAGATGCTATGACTGAACTTGAAGATCCTTCGGATCTGGCCTCGTTTTGTTGCAGATTTAATAGTTGTTGGGAAGTTCTGTTCTGAGCATCCGGCAACGGGTGATCTGTTAGAAGAGAAGGGGCGAAGAGATATTCAGGAAAGACATCTGGGTTATATGGAAAAATGCCTGTTTTCCTGAACCCATTCACAGCAGTTCGGACAAGAGCTGCTCGTTGAAATGCTGCATTGAACATCTTTCCTACTTCGTAGATAGTAATCCCTCTGCCAGGATGGTTGAAAATCCACTTGCGAACTTCTTGCTCGTAGAAGGTGCTCAATGGAGACATAACTGTAATATCTAATGGCTGAAGCCGATAAGTAGTGTGGGGAGGGAATGTCAGCATGATAACATTTTTTTTCTCTTGCCATATTTATTAATTCGATACTTTTAGTGTGGCTGCAGTGACCATCAAACAACAGCAGAACAGGTCTTTCTTGGGAAGGATTTGCTATCTGAACGATTTTCTTGAACCACACAATGAATGATTCCTTGATTATCAAGCCTGTCTTGTTGTATGCCGCGAAAGAGCCTGGTGGAGTATCATCCATTTGCCTTGGGTTTTCCCTTTGCGTGGGGAAGACAAACATGGAAGGAAGATAATTCCTTGCAGCACTTACGCAGGTTTCTACTGTGACCAAGACTAATCGCTCACCTGATGTCAAACTTCCCACTTGCTTTTTACCTCACAATGCAAGAACTTTAGAAGGTTTGTTAGGAACTGTGAGAATCCCAGTCTCATCAACATTGTAAATGTCATTGGGAGCAAACTTATACTTATCATAGAGAGAGGCCAATAGGTGATAAAACTTTTTCACGGCAACGCGATTGAAACCTTTTGCTATAGCCATCGATGTAGCTTCAGGGTTTCTCAGACTAAGGGTTTTAGTTCTTCCAAGAAAATTGTAGAACCAGTGCTTACCCGCCATTTTTTTAACGGTGTTAAAACAGTGCTGAATATTGTTAATTTCAGCTAACTCAAAAGCTAGGATTCTCAAGTCGGTTAGGGTAATTCCAAAGAGCCTTTCTTCTAATATCAGAACTTGTTGAGCTAGCTTTTTTTCCTGCCCAGACGTTTTCAAACCTGCCCAGCTTTTTTACAGCAACCACTACTGGTGTCAAAGCATTTAAGCGAGCTCTTTTCACTTTTCTCTCCAGTGTAGATTTGGGGATATTAAATGAATGGGCAGCTTTCAGAAAACCCACCCACCCTTTTAAATCTTCTCGAACAGCCTCTGCCATGCTCTGCTCGTCTCAGCCATTTCTAGATGAAGTTCGCTGATAATTGCGAGGCATCTTGTATTCTGAAACCAAAATAAATTATTAGCTTTTTAAAAATTGCCAAAGAAAATATGGTTAAAGTTTAGTTGTGATTAGCGTATGTTTTTATAATATTATAGTGCGCACAACGTGTGGTTTTCTTGTTTATCTTTGTATAAGCCGCCCCCCTAAAAAAGATTTTTAAAAAAACTTAACTTTTTTAAATTTAAAACTTAAATTTTTGGTCAAAACATTTTTCGACTTACAGTTTTAACCTATAACTAAATTTTGTACATAACTCAGGCCAATTATTTGTACCCCAAAAGTAAAGTAAATTATTTTATTTCGAAAATATAATTATTTAAAATTAAAATAAATTGTTGATATTGATTATACATATTTTAATTCATTACTTATTTCAATTAAAATAACTTAAACACATCGCCAAAACATTAATGGAAATGGTCGGGTAAAACGGGACACATCGAAATTGTATCACGTTTTGGGCACCCCCAAAAGTGTCCCGTTTTGCCCGACAGTGATGCTTTTGACAACATAAATGGCTGACCCCTGAACCGTCACTCACTAGCAATATTTAAATACATGAAATTGTTGTTAAAAGAGCTACGAACAAAACACAGTACTTACCGGAATTGTTCCGAAGGACGGAGAAGCACAAGGATAGTTGTTCTGCAGTCAAAAAATGTACAAAGTAAGTAAAAATCTCACTTGAAAACTATGAAAAAATATTTCTTTGCGAAACACGTGCCTAGAGTTGAGAGATCAACTGAGAATGCTGTCATGGCGGTCGGGAACCAGTTTACCCTTTCTCCCGCGAGGTAGCACCACCAGTCAAGACCCGAGGCTCAATATCCCGTTTTGCCCGCCTATCCCGTTTTGGGGAACTCTCCCCTACTATATTTTAATTTTACTCTGTAATTTCTTGTTTTAAATACATTTAACAGCAACGCATTGCTATTATTTCTATCTAAAAATCTACTTAAAAAAAATCTGGATTGACTCCACTCGACATTCCGAACATTGAGTAATTAACAGTTTTGTAGATAAAGTAAAGAAAGAGGAGTTGTTAAACAAACAAAAGAGAGAAAAACATAATAGAGTGTTTGAGTATTTTTCTCCATCTATTACACGATGTTTTATTTAACGCTACTGAACTTTGAGCCCATGGATCATAATGATAAAGAATTTTTCGTTGGGTCCCTGTAAAAACCTATAAATACTAAATTCACCAAAATGCTTATAGTTAGTGCAACAGTGATTTATAATACTCATATAAATTTTCAGCTTAATTCAATATGGCGTTTAGATGCTATCGTACTTTTAAAAATTTAGTCCCATAGGCCATAATGATAAAGAATTTTTCTTTGTGTCCCTGTAAAAAAAACTGTAAGTGCTAGATTCACCAAAGTCTATACAGTTAGTTAAACTGTGATCTATAACATGTGTACAAATTTTTTGCTCAGATTAATAAGGCGTTTAGGCGCTATCAGACTTTTAAAAATTTGGCCCCATAGGCATAATGATAAAGAATTTTTCTTTGTGTCCCTGTAAAAAAACTATAAGTGCTAGATTCTCCAAAATCTATACAGATTGAGTATTTGTGACCTATAATATGTGTATAAATTTTTTGCTCAATTTAATAAGGCGTTTAGATGCTATCGCACTTTTAAGATTTTGCTCCCATAGGCCATAATGATAAAGAATTTTTCTTTGTGTCCCTGTAAAAAAACTATAAGTGCTAGATTCACCAAAATCTATAGGGTTCGTACTATGGTGACTTACAATATGCGTACCAACTTTCAGGTTAATTGAACAAAGCGTTTAGACGCTAGCGTGTTCACTTACAGACATACACACATACACACACACATACACACATACACACACACATACATACATCATCGTAAAAATAGTGAAAACGGACTCAGGGGACCTAAAAACGTATAGAAACATCAAAATCTCGAATTCGGATTTTTGACATGATTACAATACTTTCCTCACTATAGTGTTCGGAAAGTAAAAAATAACAATGAATAATAATAATAATGATAATAATAATTAAGTAAGTCAACATTTCTGTATTCAACGGAAATTGAAAATTAGATTTAATATTATGAAATTTACATCAAAATATATTACATATTTAATTTTTTGTAACATTCATATTAGTAATGATTAACAAGATTTGTTATTGTGACATATGCATGCATATATATATCATACATTTTAATGATTACGAGAATTAATTGAACAAGTTGCAAATTATAGGGTACCTATCACAGAAAATAATTCACAATCGCATCATATATAATTATAATATTTACAATTAGAAAAAATAATTTAATGAAGTTACTTTTCATAATGTAAACAGATCATAAAAACCGATCTTGCTTCTGCCTTGTGGTCCGTACTTTTCTCCCGTTCAATTTTTGTTGCCGTTGGGTATTTATAAACCCCAATGTTTCAATAGAGATTATTTATTTTCTAAATATGTTCATATGAAACATATTACATAAAACTAGCCAAGAAATTTAACGATTTTTCATAAATATTGAAATCTATGCGTTTTGGATGGAATATAGTCACCAAACTTGTTTAAAAATATTAAAATAAGCTTCAAAAAAGTGTGTGTATAAATCGACTCCAATGTGTAAGATTGTTGTGATTATTTTAGGGTATATACATGATTCAAACAAATAAATTAACTTATTACTGTCATGCTACGTAAAGCTTATGAAAAACTGAAAAGAAATTGAGGCATATATTTTGTCTTTAATAATCATTAATATAACGAAAAACCAAATATTAAGCTTCACTGCATTTTTTATTTATCATTGCTTATAATATATATCGATATGTATGTATTGCAATTAGCTGAAATAGATATAATCAATATTTATAATGTATATATCTCAAGCCGTGGAGGTGTCGACTAACACTTATAGTTATTTCTATTTATTTATTCTGAATCCGCCTTGTCTCACATAGTTTTTAATTGTTATGTTAAATACAGTGGCGGTTCTACATTGAGGGCCAACGGGAACGGCCCCACCTAATTTTTTTCTCGAATAAAATAGAAAATAATAATAATAATTTAGTTTTTTTAAAACTGTTCAAAAGCATATATACAAAATAACTACGTCTATCTAACTTTTTCTTAATCTTCTTTCATTATCATTTCTTTGTCAGTATATTTTTCCAGCTGTCACAAATCACTAATGACTGAGAGAGAGACCGCTACTTCCCTTTCCCTTATCTAATACAGCGGGCCGTTTTCATTCGGCCCGAAATTAGCGTGTTTATTTGTACAGTTTATTCTACTAAAAGATCGTATTAACATATTTTGTGACTAACTGCTTTACCAGTTTAAGCACGCTGTAATTTTGTCTTCGATGAGCCAGCAGATTCCTGCCCTTTGGAACAAGAGTATAGGGGGAAAAAACCCTGTCTCTTAACCATGCAATTCACGGATAATATTTGGTGACTTCTGCATCACGATTTTTTTTTTTTTTTTTTTTTTTTTTTTTTCCTCATTGATTTTTTGGTGAATTCTTCAGAGTTATATATGACAGTTTAAAATTTTAGTGTTTAAAAAAAGAAATCTGGTAATAGTAAAAAATATTTTCTAGACTAGCCTTTGAGATAAAAGCTTGTACAAGAATTTAAGACTTCTTTAACTAAAGTGTTTTGAAATTAAATGAGGGGGAAAAATTAAAAATAAAAATATTATGCGTTTTTTTTCCTTCAGAATAGTGTATGAAAACTTTTATGTAAATAAATTGTAGAATTTTTAGATAAATAATTAATGGATTTACATGGATACATGGATTAAATAGCTGCATAAAATTAAGATTTATTATTATTATTATTAAAGGATTTTTCTTTTAAATGCGATTTAATAAAAACATCTGCATTTTCTTTGCTTTTTTTAAGATGGTAGCCCGTTTTATTTCTTTATTTATTCAAAGTTAATTTAAATTATCTAAAATTAAGTGAGAAACGCATTTTTTTTTTTTTTTTTTTTTTTAACTATGTATCCACATTACATTAATCATGACTTTCTAAATTCCAATAGATAAGAAACATGAATATAACACTTGATATTCTATAATCAAAAGATTTAGGGATATAATTAGCGTAAGCTAAATAATATTACACTCTGAGACATTTCAATTTCAATTTTAATGGTGTGTAGTGTTAGGGTTAAAGCCAGTTGACTAAAAGAGGGTCCTAGACCTGAGTGGTGTACTCTCTGTAGAAAGTCATTTTAAGCGCTACATAGCCCTTTTATTTGAGTTTTGGAGAAAACCATAGTAAACTCCAAATGTATATGTCGACGAAAGCGATCTGGTATCGAACTTGGCAATTTTCTTCGACTACCTTCCAGATATTTAAATTTTGATATTCCATTGATCAGAACATTGCAGAAGTTTTCAATTGTATTTATAAAACTTTAATTTTTGTGATAATTTATGCAATGTTTTCCATAGTGTTGAATTTAAGATTCGCCATAAAAAATAAATAAATAAATAAATAAATAAATAAATAAATAAATCCGAAATTTCGTTTTACACCCCATTTTATTAATGTTTGTTTTCGTGTTTGAATAATGAATAGTATTAAAGTTAAATTACGCATCTTACGATGGATCGGGCCCCACCTGTGAAAATTTGCACGAGCCGCCACTGGTTAAATATATGTATTCATTTCTTATATCATCGTCATCTTCATCATCATCAGTTACAGCCTTTACCCTTCTATTACAGGATGATGATCTCTCCTACAAGATTTCAATTTGCCGCGTATTCTGCAATTTTTGTTCACTCTGCTGTTTTAAACTTTACAATTTCGTCTCTCTAACGACACTGTGGATTCTCGCTCGATCTTTTCTTTTCTCTCGGTATCAGAAAGAGGACATTGGTGTTCCTTCTATCACAGTTTCATTCGAAAAGGTTAAAGCCAAGATCCGTTTTAATATTTTTCTCGGCAAATGGCATATGTAACTTTGGTTTTCTCCCAATAAAAGTGTTTCTCATTCTGCCTCTTAGGGTGAAACCTTTCATTCACCCATGTTTTCCTGAGTTGTTTGAATCTTTTTTTAGTTTTATACGCTAATGAAAAAGTTCCTAAAGCACAAGTTAATACAATTTTTTACATATCACACACACACACGCACACACACACACACACATATATGATATAAATAATTCTATTAACTTGTGAAAACTCATTTCGTGACCGCACCTCCCATAGATTATTAATCAAAAATTCACGGCTATAAGGAGACTTTTAAATTTACATTCTCCTATCTCCTCCCCAAATACGAAACTCGCAGAAAACCCAAAATTTCAGCTAAAAAAAATTTCAGCCAAAATTGTGCTAAAAAAAAACTTTTTTAGCACAGTTGTACTCGAAAGTCTAATTCTGAACAGGAGATTATTTTTATTTATTTTTTATTTATTTTATTTATTTTATGTTTACATTATAGTCTCTATCAAAAATTTTAACAAAATATTAAAAGTTATTACTTTAATTATAAACAATAGTATTTATGTGAAATGTTTTGCTATAACGCATAATCATTCAAAATATAATACATATTTAATTATTTTTTCAAGTAAAAAACAAATAAAAAAAGAGTAATTACAGAATTTAATTATTTAATTTTTTTATTACTAAAAATAGACAAATCGCTACATCAAAATAGAAAAATAATAATCTGAATAGAAAAAAAATACATTACATTTTGTTATTAAGTTAAACTGGAGAATTAATCTGTAAAAATCATTAAATATCTAACTCAAATTAATTTTCTTTCCAATTAAACTAGATTTTTGTAATTAGCTTTGTTAGAAAAATCTGATAAGAAGGAATCATTAATATGTGAGACTTCTTGTAACAGAAAACGAATGGCTGTAATTTGGTTCTCCCATTTTAACTAATAACCGTTGAATAAATATTCTTTATTCATCAAGAATTTTGATTTTAAATATATATATATATATATATATATTCTTTTTTCTTCTTTTTATCAGTTAAATAAATTATAAATATTTTGGAAAAAATAATAAATTTTATTATATGATTATAATTATTATTATTATTTTGTAAAACTTTAATCAATTTTAGAAAAAAAAATTATAAGTAATACATCAATATAAAGAAATATCCGTATATCTATGTATAAGTCTTAAACATCTACAATCTTTAAAATAATATATATATATAATTTTTCGCTGCGTTAAAAAGAAATGTGACGTACAAATAACTTAAAATTCCAAAATTTTTCCTTCTTCCCTAGATAAAAAAAAAAAAAAAAATTGGAAATAAGTAGTTGTGTAAGAATTAAATCGAACTGAAATAAAGGTAGTTGTATTATGGTACAGGAGATCAATCTGAACGAGAAGCCTGCAATGCTGAAATTGTTTAATTACACTGCATATAAAAAAAAATAATAATAATAATAATGATAATCGAGATTTGATACCATTTTTCTTATGTAAAATGACTTATGTAAAATGACTTATGTAAAATGTATACTTTATCTTTAGTATTTATAGAGTTATAATCAAAAAATGTGCTAGAGGGTTATCTGTAAATGTAGAAAAATAAAATTAAGATCCTATTAGAAATAGACATAATTTTACTGTTCAGACCGGAAATCTTTCAAGAAAAAAAGAATTATAATAATTAGTAAAGAATGACTTTTTTTTCAGTTTTTTAATTAACCTGAGTTCGGTTTTTAAGATTTGTATATACTTCAGTGCTTTTTTAGATAATTTTAGGTCTATTTAAATACATTATTCTTGCGACTGGTACTGACTGCATTCTTTGAAAAAAGTGTAATATTTTTCAAATAAAAGTTTCTATTATGGCTGTACTGATCAGCAATAAAGCTTAAATTTTCTTTCGTAGGTGTAACATAATAGACGACATGAAATATTATGTATATATATATATATATATATATATATATATATATATAACAACGCATAAACTAAATCTTCTCGGATAAATTATTGTAAAAGGTTCATGAAGTAAATATTAAACAATTTAATCGCACTTACCAGTTTTGGGTCAGTTGAACTCTTTGGAACTGTACGATTCGTTTTATAATTTCTATGAAAATATAATTTCTTAATTAACCCTTTCGCGACTGCTGATGTAGATTCACGTCATTTGAAAATCTGTAACTCTGTCAGTGGGCGTTTCTTTCATAATTTGTGTGTTACATATTTCTTAAATGTGTACGCAGTGTTCATATTTTTTGCAATAAAATATACTATGGATAGAAATATATTGATTAGGAAGAATATAATTATAATGTATATCCATTTGTAATATAACATTGAATACAGAAAATTTGTACTGAAATATTTTATTTTGAGTAAATAACGCCCGTACGCGGATCTTACTGTCACAAAGACAAAATCCTGAGGTCGCAAAAAGTGTTAAAATATATTTATAAAAGTTAAAGTATATTTTTAAAAATATATAAAGCTTAAATATATTTATAAAATTTCAAAAACTGAAGTATCCTTAAAATAATAATCCCCCCCTACGAAATAAATAAATAAATAAATAAAATAAAATAAAGCAATAGATGAAGCAAATGATTAAGCCTTAATCTATGACGGTAATTAAGAAATGATTTTACTAGTCTCTCTGGCATTCCAATTCCATTCTTTTATTATTATTATTATTATTATTTCACATTAAATCTATTTTTCTGTTTAAAGCAGTAAATCCTGCCTATTTAGTTATTTTTTTTCTTCTAGTGTTTGTTTAAAAGATTCAAAATTTATCACAAATTAATCGATGAAGTTAATACCACTTGTGCATATTATTGTCAACATAAAATAAGGGGTTTAACACGAATACTCAATGTCACATTTACTTTACTTTTCTGCATTGTTTTGTTTTGAAGAACGAGGAAGGCATGTCTTGTCTTCTTTCGAAAACAAGAATTCTTGATGCTAACACTAATGTCTAAAAACCATCATTTTTGTTTCATTTCTTTGCGTTTGACGTTGTTGTTATATAATTTGACCCGTAAATAAAAAATAAAGATTTTTTTTTTTTATTATTATTATTTGTTATTTTTTAAGATTTGATTCGTTATCTCATGCAAAAATTTATAAGAGACGGTCCCCTAAACCACTCCAAAAGAAACTTTTATCTATATCTCAAAGACTAATATCTGGAATCTGCTGCAAATTTCACACCCATATTTTTTAGCATTAGGTTTCATTTTATGCAAACATTAATATAGATCATAATTCATAATTTTTATGAATATGAATTTATTATTTTTTTTTCAGAAATAAAAATATTTTTCAGAATCAAAAGTAATGATGGATTATGTTTGGGTTTCTTCACTGTATCTTGCAAAAAAAAAAAAAAAAAAAATCGCTGAAGTTATTTTTTGTTAAGATATTAATAAAAGTTTGAAATATGAATTTAACATTAGCACCTTCAAACTTCCAACGCTTATATCTCTGTGAAAAAATAAGTAAAATATACAACCAATATACTTTTTCGCGTTGTCGCGGTCCCAGGAATTCAAATATAAAATAAAAATGGGGCATCACCATTGAAAAAAAATCAAAGTGGGTGCGCGTTTTAATATGTAGATGACCCCCAATTCAAAATTTCTTTTTATTTTCTGAATCTACTCACAATTCCCCGCCGAATGATACCTATTACATTTTTCTACATCGATTAGCAACGAAGCTACGCAGAGTGTCGCGTTCTTTTTTTTCCCCACTATACCTTTTTACTTTCCGAACACTATAGTGAGGAAAGTATTGTAATCATGTCAAAAATCCGAATTCGAGATTTTGATGTTTCTATACGTTTTGAGGTCCCCTGAGTCCGTTTTCACTATTTTTACGATGATGTATGTATGTATGTGTGTATGTGTGTATGTGTGTATGTGTGTATGATTGTGAACACGCTAGCGTCTAAAGGCTTTGTTCGATTAACCTGAAAGTTGGTACGTATATTGTAAGTCACCATAGTACGAACCCTATAGATTTTGGTGAATCTAGCACTTATAGTTTTTTTACAGGGACACAAAGAAAAATTCTTTATCATTATGGCATATGGGACCAAAATCTTAAAAGTGCGATAGCATCTAAACGCCTTATTCAATTGAGCAAAAATTTTATACCCATATTATAGGTCACAGATACTCAATCTGTATAGATTTTGGAGAATCTAGCACTTATAGGTTTTTTACAGGGACACAAAGAAAAATTCTTTATCATTAAGGCCAATGGGGCCAAATTTTTAAAAGTGTGATAGCGTCTAAACGCCTTATTAATCTGAGCAAAAAAATTGCACACATGTTATAGGTCGCATTTGCACCAACTGTATAGATTTTGGTGAATCTAGCACTACAGTTTTTTTACAGGGACACAAAGAAAAATTCTTTATCATTATGGCCTATGAGACCAAATTTTTAAAAGTGCGATAGCATCTAAACGCCTTATTCAATTGAGCTGAAAATTTGTATGAATATTATAAATCACTGTTGCACTAACTATAAGCATTTTGGTGAATCTAGCATCTATAGATTTTTACAGGGACAAAACGAAAAATTCTTTATCATTATGATCTAAGGGCTCAAAGTTCAGTAGCGTTAAATAAAACCTCGTGTGATATATGGAGAAAAAAACACTCTATTATGGTTTTCTCTCTTTTGTTTGTTTAGCAATTCCTCTTTCTTTATTTTATCTACAAAACTGTTAGTTACTCAATGTTCGGAAAGTCGAGTGGAGTCACTCCAGATTTTTTTTAATAAACAAACAAAAATATTTCAAAACTTTTGAAATTATATTACAGCTTACAGAGGGGCATTTTCTTAAAAGGCAAGGAATAAACTTACGAAATAAAAATATGCAGAGTCAAGTAAATATTAAAAAATTAAAATTCATATAAAATATAAGTTCTTGTGAAATAGATAAATTTCAAGCTGACGACAAACCATTATTTATTTTATTTATTTATTTATTTATTTTCAATAGAAAATTTGTTTATAAAAGAACTTTTAAGTTTTCAATTTTACACGAACGTGCTTGACGTTTTTTAAATAAAACTTTTAATATGTTTTGAAATCTCTAAATATAAATGTTCTTTAAATTCTTTAATTCAATATTTTAAATCTAAACATTTTTGTAAAGAAAGGAACCTTTTAAATTTATGTCATATTTTGAAAAGTGAAGTAAATATGTTTGCTCTTTAAGATCTCGAATATATTTATTGATGCGATGCATTTTATAAATTTTCTATACTTTAAATAAAACATGAGAGTATTATATTTTGGAAAATAAATATTTTTATAAACAAACATTTAAGATTAAACTGATTAAAACATACATTAAAGTGTAGTAAAATATAGAAATATTTAAAGAATATTATAACAGTAAATATTACTGCATGTTTTTTTTTTTTTTTTTTTTTTTTTTTTTTTAAGTAGGATAAAAGAAGACCATTACACTATTAATAATTTGCCGTTGATCAATATTTAGAGAGATAAAAAGTAAATAAATGAACGAGAAACTCAAAAGGTATATAAAAGGAAAATTTATAATAGGTATTTAAGTACTTCTTACAAATTGTATGTCACTTAACAAAAAGCACTGTAGCATAATTATCTTGTGCATGCTTGTAAATGAACTGTAAATTATAAGTCCACAATATCAAACGCATGCCTTTTTTTTTTTTTTTTATGTGATTTAAATAATATAATACTACTAAATAGATTTAAATAGTTTGAGATCCAATGTAAAAAAAAAAAAAAAAAAAAAAAACCTATAACATAATATCATTTTACAATATAATCGAATATAGAGAACAGATATTAATCGCTAATGCACTCCAAATATTTTGAGTCGGTTGCCCTTAATATCAAATAATTTTGATTGTGTCTAAAAAAAAAGTAAAATATACAGTTATCAAAACCTATACAAAACGTGTGATGGCAACATAAAATATACCTACCACTATTTAGCTTAATCGCATAAGTCTTTTAACCGTCTTGGCCTTTCAAAACGGAGTTCATTTGCCATACTGATTAAAAAGCATTTATTTGTATCGCCGTAAACGAACTGTAAGTCATAAGAAAAGAGCTTTTAGTTATCTGCACATAGATTTCAATTTTGTTTAATTTATTCCGTAACGTTGTTAAGACACACACTTTTGTCACAGCATAAGTAATGAAATGTAATTTTCGTCTCAATTCCGTATATTGAAGAAAAGTACTCGACAAATGAAAAGGGGTGAATAATCTAACAACTTCACTGAAGATTTTTAAAATGTGGCACCTGTTTACACTCATCAAAACCTGTAAGAATCGTGCGACAGTGTTTTTTGATATATATATATATATACAAACTTTTATCTCAATCGAATAATTTTTTTCTCAATCGTTCAAACGCTAACACAGTCTAACCATCTAACTGAGGGTGACGTATATATCCGGTTACTGAGTTTTTTTTTTTTTTTTTTTTTTTTTTACCCTTACAATACGCTTATAATTAAAAAACGTACAATTATGGATTTTTTTTTTTTTTTTTCAAATTTAAGTATCGTAAATAATAAACATAAGGATTGTAATTATATGCATACGTACATTTACCCTAAAGTTGAAAAAAAGCGTTCTTTTAGCACATCAAAAATATTATGCTCTTCAAACAACATTGCAATTTTGATCTTTTGAAAAGTGGTCAGAAGGTTAAATAATTTAACTTCATGACGATAATGATGAATTATTTTTCTTTGTGTGTTACTGTTATATATATATATATATATATATATATATATATATATATATATATAATATATCTACAATATATCTACTAACTTTTAGCTGAATCGATCTAAGCATTTAAAAGCTATCGGGATTAATCATGCACGTACGCACACACATGCACTCTAGAATTTACTCTGAAGACCTTAAAACATATCGGTACAACAAAATTCCATAACCGAATTTATTTATTACACTACTTTAATTATTTAATGTAAGTTTGAAAAATAATGAAAAGGAACTATTTGAGGGGGGAAAAATCCTTCTTAAAAGAGCATGGTTTTATATTTTATAAAATTCATTAAACACATCCTTTTTTTAATCTTTGAAAGAATAATTAAGGAACTTTACATATGTAAGTTTCTAAAAACTTTTATTGCCTCCTACCGTTTTCTTTTTTTTTTGATATGGATGAATAAAACTTCTTTTTGACCAACCCATTCACGTGTTGTAAAGCATCTTAGATTATTATTAAGGGAAACAAATCACAACGTTTCTCTACAATTTTAAATTTAATATATTTTTTTAAATAAAATAAATAAGACATTTTATACATTTTTTTAATGAAAAACGCAACATATTATAAAAGTAAAATGTATATATATATTTAAGAGAAAATAAAACTTTGTAGGTCGATTTGCAATAAAACTATCCAAAAAGAATAATTAAAAATTAAATATGTGGAACGAATCTTTGATAAAAAATTTTGTAAAAACAAATTCTGTATATTGAAGAAAAGTACTCGACAAATAGAAAGGGGCGAATAATCTAACAACTTCACTGAAAATTTTTTTAATGTGGCATCTGTTTACACTCATCAAAACCTGTAAGAATCGTCCGACAGTATTTGACATATATACACAAACTTTTATCTCAATCGAAATTTTTTTTTCTCAATCGTTCAGACGCTAACACAGTCTAATCCTCTAACTGAGGGTAACGTATATATCCGATTACTGAGTTTTTTATATATATATATATATATATATATATATATATATATATATATATATATATATATATATATATACAATACGCCGCTTATAATTCCAAAATATACAATTATGGATTTTTTTTTTTCAAATTTAAAAATTGTAAATAATAATCATAAGGATTGTAATTATATGCATACTTACATTTTACGCTAAAATTAAAAAAAGCGTTCTTTAAGTACATCAAAAGTATTGTGCACTGAAAACTACATTGCAATTTTGATCTTTACAAAAGTGGTCAGAAGGTTAAATAATTTAACTTCATAACGATAATGAGGAATTATTTTTCTTTGTGTGTTACTGTTGTATATATATACAGCTTGTGCGACGGTACGCTATAATATATATACAACATATCTACTAACTTTTAGCTGAATCGATCTAAGCATTTTAAAGTTATCGGGATTAATCATGCACATACGCACACATATGCACTCAAGAATTTACTCTGAAGACCTTAAAACATATCGGTACAACAAAATTCCATAACCGAATTTATTTATTACACTACATTACTTATTTAATGTAAGTTTGGAAAATAATGAAAATGGACTATTTGTGGGGAAAAAAAAAAAAAAAAAAAAAATCAAAATTTTAAAAATGAAAGTAAATGTTCTCACTATACACTATATACTAAATGTTTAAAATCATAATTTTACAATTTATAAACATAAAAAATAGAATAGCATTCAATGCTTAAGATATTGTGCTAATTTAGCTACATCAAATTTCGTTTTTTTCTTTTCTTTTCTTTTCTTTCTTTCTTTCTTTCTTTTTTTTTGGTAATTGTTTGCTATGTTTTATAATTTCGTAACCATGAGCTATAGTACACATTATCACCAAATTCCAGAAAATATTAGTTGCATCTAAGCGTGGCAAAATTGGCACCATTTTTTTTTTTTTTTTTTTTTTTTTTTTTTAAGGAACTAGGATTTTTTTTTTTTTCCACTGAATTTCTTAAAAATAAAAATATCTAAAATTCATTTTTTCTATATTTTTAATGCAAAAATTTCTTTGATTAATACTAACAACATAACAAAATACATGTAAAGTATCGAATAAGTTATCGAAAATACTTAAATTGTAAATTTCATACATCTTTTCATTGCAGCAAATTAAACATCCTTAAATTGAAATAGTTATGTTGAAGAAAATACTGCTTTGTATATAAACTTGCATTAAACCATTTCAAAAGAATAAGTTTAAAGCATCCATGAAACGAATCTTCGAGAAAGATTTATTTCAATTGCAAATTTTGAAGATAAACATGACTTGCATTTACTTCTACTTTGACTTTCACTGTAAATAGAAATATCTTACAAATTCAAATTTGCACCGTATTTCAACTTGATAATATAAACATTTTATTATAATGTCATATATTTTTTATTCAATAAAAACATGTTAATTACATTTAATTTATATTTGAAAATATGTGACTCTAAGATTTAGAATAGTCATATGATTTTAGCCTATATTCTAAATATAAACAGCACAAAGTGGCATGTAAATAATAGTAAAAAATATAAATTTACCATTGACAAACGCAAAATCGTAAGTGAATTCACATTGTTAATTTTTATTCTTTTGCTTTAAACCTAAGCCTTGATATATATATATATATATATATATATATATATATATATATATATATATATATATATATAAATTTCATAACTATTTATTTTAAAATATCAGGCACTTATTCGTATTTTAATATTTTTTGAAAACATATTTATAAACCACAATATTTTAAAGGGTCTTAAAAAAATGAACCCGTTTTAAGTGAAAAAAAGAAAAAAAAAATATTCCTTATTTGCCTAGTTTATTTATCACATTATCTGTTGAAGATAAATATAAATGATATAAATTTAAATAACTAAAATCTCTTGGATAAATAACATAAAATTTTAGAGGAATAACCAAAAGTGGAGTTTACTTTTCAAAATGGGAAAAAATGATGAATTTAATGATAATTCAATACATAAATTAAAGTTTGAGTAAGTATTTGAAATATTATGAAGATATGGGGATATTATGAACACAATATAGAATAGAGGCGGTCAGGAACGTAATGATGAAATTCACCACATATTTGTTAATAATATTTTTTTCTTAACTTTGCGCTGTGTATATCTCTGCAATTATTTAATATTTTTCTTGAAATTGTTACAGATTATGTAACATTACAGATTCTTCAAACTGAAACTAATTTTGTAGTAAACTTTTTTTAAATATATTTTTAACCTAAATTTGAACAAATTTAGGTTTATATTAAAGGATCTGATTTGTTACATATTCTGTGAAAATTTCAAGAAAAAATATTAACTAGTTTCAGAGATATCACGCGCGGAAGGTTATATATATATATATATATATATATATATATATATATATATATAATTTTAACACATAAATTTTTAAATAATTCACCACAGAATTTAAATTGTATTCCAGAATACATAATAAACTTATAGGTAAAAATCAGACATGCAAAATGATTGATGTTAACAATAATTTACTTTAAAAAAGGCTATAATTAAATCAATGTTTTTTGAAGTTCTAAGCATCGTATGTCCCCTTCAATCTGAAAACAATAATGTGCTAAATAAGTTTAGTTTCAATCAGTCCATTTATCATACAGGATATGTATATATATAGA
The DNA here is from genome assembly GCA_963930645.1 of Salticus scenicus. NCBI lineage: Eukaryota > Metazoa > Arthropoda > Arachnida > Araneae > Salticidae > Salticus > Salticus scenicus. The sequence goes on along the minus strand of OZ005652.1, from coordinate 117,100,065 downwards.
CATAAATATATTAATAACAGTAAAAAAAAAAAAGTTGCAAGGCTGCTCAGAACATCACGAGGTACTAGTTGAGCCTCAGTACAGAGATAATACGATCAAAATAGGATCAAAATATATACGATCAAAAATTAAGAAATATTATACAGAAATATGCGAGTATAGTCAGTAAAGTCGTATATTTTGTGTAATGAGACTTTACAGAAAATGCTGACATATCATCTATCCATCTTTCCACCCAATGACTCACACACTATACAGATTCTTGCGGGATATACATTACCTGCAGATATTCTAATTAATATTCCGTAGTCCTGTACTCAGCGCCTGTTGTTCCACACCAGTCTTTTTATAGAGTCTTTTTATTATTATTCAATCATAACTAAAATTTAAGAGAAAGAAATCTTCTCTAAATTTAAGAAAATATTATTTTGAAAATAAAGTGTAGTAACGATACTACGGAATATTAATTATATATATATATATACTTATTTTTTATTGACTGCAGCACCTACAACGTGTGATTTTCCTGTTACTACACACAAAATGTATGTAGTGAAAAATTAATTTCAAATTATGCTTTTAAATGATATTTCCACACACGCATGCACTAAATCCCCTCACTATACGCAGAAACAGAGTGAAACTAAAAAGCACTTTACTGAGATTTTCCTTATCTGGTAAATGCTCTCGGTTATACTAACGTGCGAAAGATCGATGGAATGAAGTATCAGAAATGAATACAAACTTCCAAGATTTAAATGGTCTTAATGCCCCGAAGGTGAATAAATCCTTATTGCATGCGTATATTTTAGTCAGACATTTCAACTTAAAATTAATGGATATCTATAGGGGAGACCCATGTACCTAGGGCCATCATGTACCTAGGGTCACCCCACTTTCTTTGGATAAAATTTAATTTTAAGTTTTAATACTAAATCTGGCGAGTAACAACACCAATTGCTACTTTTACAAGTACTTTGGAACTTTTGAGGAGAGTGTTTTGACTAGTCACATCTAGAAAACGAAGTTACATGGTTTAAAGTAAAATTTTGCAGCTCATCACTTTTGCTATTTTACAAAGGAGAGTGAAATATTTTTCTTTCATTTAACGTGTATAATTTTGCTTGTTATATTGAGTAATAAATGAAATATTTAATTAGTCCTCTCTGCAAGTGGATTTTTAGTGGAAGGGTATTTGAATGAAGTTACCAAAACATACCTACCGCCACATCTCTGTCTTGTACCAAGGGCCAGTGTGTTTGGACCTTTTACCACTTTCGCAACCGCACGTTTTTGTCCTTTTGACAGTAAAGTCCGCCTGTGGGCGTTTCTCTCATAAGTTATAGTTTTTCAAAACAAAATTTTCACTCAGTCGAAAAAATAAATTTCAATAAATATGATTTTCTTCCCAATCAGTTGATTCTGTGATTTTAATATATTGTATTTCTTTCTCCCATTGTTTAATGGTGTTTTCCTTTACCTGCGGCTTATTTCAGTTGAGCTATCTACATGATAGACCAGATGTTTCTGCCTAAAGGTTTTCTGAGTGAGTAATGTGCATCGGTTATCGGCCTGTATAGCTCAATTGGTAGAGCCTTGAACTTGTATGTCAAAGATCTGGGGTTCGACTCCCGGTCCAGGCATTATTTTCACTCAGTCGGAAAAATAAATTTCAATAAATATGATTTTCTTCCTAATCAGTTGATTGTGTGATTTTAATATATTGTAAAATTTTCCGTATTCACATTTATATTACAAATGGATATGCAAAAAATTCATACCCTCTCTCTAATCAAAGTATTTGCATCCATAGTATACTGATTGTACAAATATGACTATTGTGTATACATTTTAGAAACAATTAAAATACAAATTGTAAAGGAGATTTATATTTTCAAATGACATGAATCTACATCAGCGGTCGAAAAAATGTTAAGAAACACAGTACAGCCTATAGTAATTAGATGCTGGCAAATCCTGGTAAACCAATCACTATATATGACGTTGCTGAAATGGTTGGCAAGTCCTCTCCGTCGGTCTTTACTCCTGTAAACACTCTATCAGTTTTCGTGTATCCATCATATAGCCAATAAATCAAAACATATTCACTGAGGATGAATATTTAAGTTCAAATGTAAAAAAAAAAAAAAAAAAAAAAAAAAAAAAAAAGATTTTCCAGGAAGAAAGTGAACCAACAGTGATATAATTGGATATATCTGTTTCATGTCCTGTTGAAATTTCGAAACCTTCAACATCTAACATCTTTTCGTGTGTTATGCTTTAACAGGTACGAACCTAAGCAAACACTTTACCTGCAAAACCTCCCACATCAAAGAAAAGATAAGACCGAAAACCAGAGAACTCTAGAAAAAAAACAAGAGACACTCCAGTTAAAAAAAAAAAAAAAAAAAAAAAAATGAAGGGGAAAAAAATAACATTCTGTTAGAATATCCAAAAGAAGAAAAAAAAAGGTGAAAATTTTCGTGTTTTAAATTAAGGTAACAACATGATAATTATTATATGATAAATAAATATATTCTTAGACGAAAGGTGGCCGCTCACCGCTTTGCAGCGATTTTGAGCGATTTTAACATTTAGAGAGGGGCTCCGGTGGCACTGTGGAGATTCAAAAGAGCCCGTGTCTAAAGATTAAACCTCTTCCGTTGTTTATTGCATAAACAGGAAAAAAATTACAGAGGTCACCAAAGCGGAGCTTTCACACGACAGACCGACAAGGTAACAAGAATATAAAAAGAAGAACGGAGTCCTGCTCCCTCGCATGGAAAGGCTTGTGTTGAAAAATTATAAGGACCTCCAAGAGAAAAGTTCGTAACTGCCTTGGAAGATTGAAAAATTAGTTGGTCAAATTGGAAAGATGCATTAAGAAATTATAGATTCTGGTTAGTTTCTGACGTAGGGGAAGACAGGTAACGATATTAAAAAGCCAGTCGTTAGGTTTATTAGGCGGGTTAAAAATACGCCAATCATGAGTTAGTGGGTATGATAAAAAAGTAATGATCTGCATTACCATCAGCCCCGCACTCACATTGTGGAGTGCGCGAGCAATAGAACTTGTAAAGATGTGAAGAAGGCTGTTATGGCTGGGGAAAGGTCAAAGTTATAATTTGGCACTTTTGGGAGGAGGTTTAAAGTAAATCTACCTTATCGAGATGTAACCCAGTATAGCTGCCATTCTTTCTTTAGTTGTGCTTTAAGATATCTTTTGATGTAATGGTGGGGGGGGGGCAGAACGAAATTCACTGCTTCCTTTTTAGTGGCAGTTTTTGCTAAGAGCTCTGTCATTCCATTGCCCGCTACGTCCCTGCGAGCGGAGACATGAGCTAAAGAGAAAGCATCGGGTTTAGACAAGAGATCTAATTTCATTTTCTGAATAATAGGATGGTTACCCCTGTGGCGAGCCAGAGCCTGAAGACCTGAGAGACTGTCACTGTAGATATAAATTTTTGAATTACTAAAATCGGAAATTGACCAAGAAATTGCTTGGCTGATAGAGAAAAATCTCAGCCTGGAAAATAGTGTTACAGTACCCATGCCTAGTGGACCACTGATGAACCAAGACCCCGTCAACAAAGGCGCAAAATGCGGCACCCACACCATAAACTGACTTAGATCCATCTGTATATATCGCCAGATTACTTGATATTGTTTCTTTTGTAAAACACATGTTTATACGCTTATTTTCTATTCATTACAAAGTGAAATCTAAATTTGAAAGAATGGCCCTAGGTACAATGAGGTCTGGCCCCAGGTACAATGAGGGTGTTGTACCTAGGGCCACGAGTGATTTTTTTTTTTTTTTTAAACCTTCTATTTTTCGGAATTTATTATTTTAGGTATTATATTGATCCCAATTGGAAGTAATTAGTCCTAAAGATATGTACATATAAATTTGATAATTTTAAACAGGTCAAGGGATCTGTTTCTGGGCATTGAAAAAAGCGGTCCTAGGTACACGGGTCTCCAATATATAATATCCAGAAGAAGACGGGATATTAAAATAAATGTAAATAAATAAGCAATAAAAATTCATTTATAAATAAGTAAAATAACCAAAAATATGCTAATTAAAAATGAAAGAAAGACACAAATAAAAACAAGAAAGAAAACTGATGTAGTACGCACTGGTTATTAACACTTTCCAACTATACATACTTCTTGTATCGTATAACTTCCAATGTTCTTTGCCTACGTTATCACACAAATTACAGACAGAAGGACTAAAAGGCGCACAAATATTCCAATTTTATACATAATCACGCTTAAGCATTATTGGAAACTAATAAAAATGCTTAAAGTAAAAGAAAATGCTGCCTTTAATGTATCTGAAAATATAATGTAGCTCTGTAAATATGAAGTTTAACTACATTATATTCTTTTAAAAAAACCTTATCGTAGCATATTAAATATAATTTTCAATTTTTACATCAATTAAATGTGATTTATAAAAATGTTTGTCCTAAAACGAATTTCATTGCAATTTCTTTGTGTGTCCCTCTACAGAAGACTTATTAATGCCATTTTAAATAGGAAACATTCCCTAGTGAACTTGAATAGCATATATCAATTTAAAAAAAATCTTAAATTATTTAAATATGCTGGGGACGGGCATATGGGCATACAGAAATGCAGACTGTCGAAAAAAAAACATACATAAATTGAAATCATATTCACAGATAAAAATTGTTATAAAATGTTAAAAATGCTTAATATAAACGAAAATGCAACTCCAATGAATTTTCAATAATAGTCCTTAATGTAACTGAATATTTGTGTATGTCCATGTAAATATAATGCTAATTATATTATATAGAATGCATTCTTTTGTGCATATGGATAACGTATTTTATCTTCATTAAGTTTTGTGCAAAATTTGGTTTAAAGAAATACCTCTCACAGAAAGTAATGCTTTGGAATACTTTCGGGTGTCTCTGTACGCAAACCAGTGATGGTTGATCCTTTTTCAATGAGAAACATTCGATAGTGGATATGAACAAAATATAGCAATTTCATTAAGATATTTGCAAATTAAAAGTATTAAAATATGGTTTATAGAAATGCCTCTCATAGAAGACAATGCTTTGGAATACTTTTATGTGTCCCTGTACATAAACCAGTAGAGATATTTACTCAATTTTCAATAGGTAACATTGGGTAGTGAACGTGAATAACTTATATTAGTTTCACGAAAATCCATTAATATTTACAAGAGTTAGAGCGCGGAAAGACAAATAGACAACCCGACAAACATGCAAACCAAAGTTGTTAACACTTTTCAAACTTGTTTCAAAGCGTTAAGAAATTTATAATAAATCTGAAGTACTTAGTATAAAATACCTTTTCTGCATATAAAAGGGTCTTAAATTAAGACTTGAGAAAAGCTGAAAAGGTATTTAAGACACGAAATATATTAATACTCAACTTAGACATAATGCTTATCTTAATGTAAGATAGGAATGTGTCTGAAATGCCAATTCAGAAACAAACAAAAAAATAAAATAAAATAAATAAAATAACACATAATTATACGAAATTTCAGACAACAAACGTGTCTTAACATTCAGAGATTTTATAAAATCAGACATCGGCATTACTTAGCAAATTTTTCATACAGAATGTACTTCAAAAACATGCTAAGTTTTTAAACCCTCTTTCCACATTCAATAAATATAATATTATTTTTTCGTAATAAATAGTTAAACTATTTAAACTATGTTATTTTTTGAAATTAAATTTTCAAGGAATAATACTCTACAGATCTGTTGGATATTTGTATGGAATTTTACTTAGTATAATTCAACATGGCGGTATTTTTAAGCCTAAAAAGATGGCGACGTTTTAACACATTTTGAATGTCTTAAAATTTCAGAAGCAAAAAGGTATTTTGGAAAGTAAGATTTTTTTTCGCTTAAAAAATGACCATCCGTTTTAAACCGAGTTTAAGACCTTTAGTGTACTAAACACATTACGCATAGAAAATAAGCCAAAAGAAGAACCAAAAAGAAATTTATATGACTAGAGATTTAACATTTAATTAACGATCCTTAAATGCATCAGGATATGTTTTTATTACACTTTTGAATATAGAATTAATGCATTAAATTAATAATGTATTGAAATATTCATATATTAAATACATTAGACTCCAATACAATGCGGAGATAGTTGCTAAAAAAAATAATAATACAATTTTATATTTTAGGACCACTAAATTTTTATGGAATCAGTCTGTTGGTTCAATTACACCTGATTTAGTTTTTGTATAAATGATAGATTTGGTGTAATATTATCGGTGTTGAAAAATATATTTGTAGTATTTATCTAGTAAGTCTCTTTCTGTGTTTTACGGGAGTCTACTTTAAGCAATTAAAAGAACAATTAAAAGTAGAAGACAGGGAAAAAAGTAAAATAAATAAATAAATAAATAAATAAATAAATCTTTAATGAAATATCTAAATACCAGAAAATAACTAATTTAAAAACTACGAAATGGAATTAATGAATTATTAATAAATGAAATTTGCAAAGAAAAACATTGTAAATATAAAATCCGAAATATATATTTTTTTAAGGGGACATGGACCGTTCAATCCAATTAGTTTTGTTTTTGATTCTATTGCTTCTCATATTAAGTATTGCTATGGACTCTGTTATTGTTATGCATATAACGTAAGAGAAGCATACGAATTTTATGTGAAGAAATGAAAACGCTTTTATTATTATTATTATTATTATTATAGGAATAAAAATCCATAATAATGCCCAAATTCTATATCGTCCATACAAATTTTAAGTTATTTTAAGACTCCATATATATATACATCAGTGGCGTATCATGAATGATATTTTGGGTATGCTCCTTACGGGTGGTTAGAAACAGCTTGTTTCATGAAACTATCATTCTTCTGATTGACTGTTGAAATGTCGTCATACCTATGTTATTTCTCAAAAAAAGCGAATCTATATTAATAAAATCAGACTTTTGTCTGTAAATTTGACGGAATCAAAAAATTTTGCGATATCTTCACGTTTTACATCCCATGAAAGCCGAAAATGACTTCAGAAAATTTTGCCTGTGTGTGTGCGTGTGTGTGTGTGTGTGTGTGTGTGTCATCGTGTCCGAATGTCGCTTTTTTTGTTCGGGCATCACTTGAGAACGGCTGGACGGAATACAACGGCGCTTGGCAGGAATTTAGGTCTTCACCCAACTTAAAATTATATCTATCAACTTTTCAGAAATTCCCCCCCCGTTCTCCCCCTAGGGGGTAAAAGACTAAAACACGTTTGTCCGGCCATCACTCGAGAACGGCTGGACGGAATTCAACGGCGCTTGGCAGAAACTTAGGTCTTCACAAAACTTGAAATTATATCTATAGAAATTTTCAAAATTATGATTAGTGTTTAAATTGTGGGTAAAAAACACCTGCGCATGCGCCATAAATACTTTTTCACTAAAATGCTTTGAATGGAAAAAAAAATATATAAAAATAATTTTTTACGTTAAAGACTTTTATATTCGCGTGATTTGCACTACAAATTATGAAAAGATTGAAATGAAGTGTTGCCATCTAAGTTTCATACTTTAGTTAATTTTAAAAAATCTAATTGTCGTATCGAAAAACTGTTTACACCCCAGGATTCAGAAAAATCACCTCTTTCATTTGATACTGAATTTGTAACGATATGTCTGATATTTCTAATTTATTTTTCTCTTTATCCGTTTTTCCGTTGCCACTTAATTTTCATACTTTAGTTATTTTTTTAAAAATCTAATTGTCGCATCGAAAAACTGTTTAAACCCCTGGATTCAGCAAAATCGCCCCTTTCATTCGGTGTCAAATTTATAAATATAGGTCTGATATTTCTAATTTATTTTACCCTTTTACCGTTTTCAACCCAAATTCGATATGGAACAGCTTTAGTATTGGATCCCTTTGGCAAAATTTGAAATTCGGCACCGAAGTAGCTCGGACGTTTCTCGCCAAGATCTTTAATTGCACAATTGAGATAGCCAATTCAGTTCATCGCAAAAATGGCTTAAAATATTTAAAGTCACCAAAGGGGTCCCATACTAAAGCTGTGCTTTTTGTATTTATTTATTTATAATACTGTCTATTAAAGACTTCTGTGGTCACGAAATTTGGTGTGTAAATTGTTTGTATGCATCCGGCACTTATTGTAACTGCATTTCACGAAATTCGAAATCCCCCCCTCCTCCCTTCTCGGAGTCGGAGGGCAATAAACATGTGTAAAAACATGTTTTTCCGTTTGAATTCGCTTTGAATTATCTTAGAATGGCAAATTTTGGTGTGTGGATATTGATTAAGTGTACGCATTATGTACATTAGTGGGATTTTGCAAAACTTCGATTTTACCCGCTGAGGGTGGGGATGTAAGAAGTGGGTAAGTTGTGCCGAAGACAGTGGGGACCCAGACTCCTCACATTGGGAGCGAGAAAACCTCTACCAATCACAGCGAGAACTTAGGTTATTAATAAAGATATGGCATTTTGACAACTCATTTAAGTTTAATGTCCAGCGAAGCGCGCAAAGCCTGCTAGTTAACCAATAAGAGGATGGAATACCTTTTATAATGTACTGTTTCTAACTACTCGAGTGGAGCATACACAAAACGTATTCACAATACGCCACTGGTATATATATACCTTTTCTTCTTTTTTTATTGTATGTATTTTGCATGTAAACACCCACGTCTGTGCATAAAATTTTGATATCTCAATTGCAGCATTAGTTTCAAAAATAAATAAGTACAAATAAATAAATGAAATAAATAAAACTTAAAATCTTAATTAATGTTTTTCATGCGACTGAATATAAGAGTATGGAATAAATGTAATATTTTCCTGATTTGAAATTGAATGCCCCATTTTGTGGCAAATACACTTATTAATTTTCGCATAATTTTTTAAGAGCATTAGAAGTAAACCAATTAGCAAGAGTCATTGTAAGTTACCAATTATTTAAGAAATTTTGACCCAGGAAAAGAAATTTTCATTTTAAAACTTTGTAATAATAATAATAATAATAATAATGAATCATATTTGAAGAGTTCCTGAATAATACATATTACTGAAAAAATAATTTATAACTTAGTACATTCTCTAATATCTGTCTAACTATATTTATTTGCATAGCTTTTGATAACTTTTATCTTCCTTTTTCTTTTAATATTGTGCAAGTTTCAAAGTTTGTTCAAAGTTCAAAGTAATGTTCAAAGTTTTAAAATAATATAAGCAAAAAAAAAAAAAAAAAAAAAAAAAAAAAAAAAAATGCGTTTTCTTAAGTAAGCATCTAATGCGATTTTAAAGAGATAAATTATATTACAGCTTTGGAGTGAATTTATTTATGTTGGATATCTAGGCGAAAAGAAATATTTCATTGATATTTATATCATAAAAAAAAAAGCTGTATTTAAAACGAAATGAAATTTTAAATGAATCTTTATATTTCTACTTCTACACCAAATAGAACTCACTTTAATTTATTCTATAATTTATTTATTTATTTTTAAAAATAAAATATCAATTTCGTTATTCTCTTTATTACCAGTTTGTTATTTGTGATTTTGAAACATAAATAACAGAATAGAAATATATCAAAAATGTATCATATATATATATATATATATATATATATATATATATATATATATATATATATATATATATATATGATAGAAATAATGCTTACGTTTAAAAGGTAAAATAATATAATAGATAAGTAAAAATATGATTTTTTTTTTTTTTTAAATCTTATTTCATCTTATTTTATCTTAGTTTTTTTGGCATTTAAAAATCTAAATAAGCAAATCAATCGCATGATATATGTATTTAAAAGTATCATGGAAATATGAAAAACGAGAAAATCATAAAATGCTTAAATTTTCAACCATTAAAAATAATGAACACATTATGTAATCTTAAAAATATTGTTTCATACTGTAGAATTAATATTTTAAAATATTTTCATGAATGTTACATTTTATTATGTAAATTATAAATTAGATTATTTTACGCATCCTTAAGTATAAGTGGAATATTTCGAAACATTGATAATTTTTGTTATATAATATAACAATAACACATTAAATAAATCTTTTTTTGCAATGAATGAAGTGTGAATTAAATTTGCAGATTTATCTATATTTATGATTTTTTTTTTTTTTCAGAAAAATCAATAAAGCCCAAATTTTACAATATAGTCTAGATAAATAACTTGAGAAAAGTTTTACATGAAAAAGTTTTTTCTCTAAAACCAACATAGAACAGTTTATCATTATATACTGTGACCGTAAATTAAAGCAAACTTACTGAAATAGCTTTCCTTTTTATATATATTTTTTATATAATTTTATTCATCATTCTTTTTTTTTTTTTTTTTTTTTTACATTCTGGTTTTCTATGTTCATGAACTATGTACTTTTCATAATGTAATATTGCATGTATGTGTGTATATCTTATACTATTAAGTGAGCAATATTTGTCTATATATATATATATATATATATATATATATATATATATATATATATATATATATCTTTATATATATATTTCTTTTGTGCGTGTGTATGACACTGAACTCCTCCTAAACGGCTGGACTGAGTTTAATGAAATTTTTTGTATGTCTTCAGGTGGATTCGAGAATGGTTTAGATTTACAAATGAAAGTTGTAAATTAATTAGTTCTTTCTTAATTAATTTTTAACCAACTCTTTCAACAACTTTTCCACCTAGATGGCGTGAGTTGTCGTAAACACGATGTCAGAATTTATTTAATGTTGAAATGAATAATATTATAGTTTTAAAAAATTAAAGAACACGCTTTTATAGAAATGTGAACTAAAAAGCACGAAATATCTATCTTAGTATTAAAATTCAGGGTAAGAGAAAATCGTGTTAGTGACACACCGTAATATTTACATACATTTAAATCTTTAATTAAAATAACTTAGAATTAACAAAAACCATTTTTAAAAAATCTCCCCTAACGGGGATCGAACACTGGACCTTTAGATTCGTAGCGCGGCGCCTTACCTCGACGCCGCATCGTTCACGTAGGGAAAGTATTTTTTTTACAATATAAATTTTTGGTTTGCTCCCAGAGAAGTTACAAACAAACATACATACATACATACATACATACAGGTGAAGCTAATAAAAACGTGTTAAAAATTAATTTTTAACCGTATCTTACGAAGTGTTTAAAATATTTTTTCAAAATTAATATTTTTAGAATCGTAACCGTATCTTACGAAGTGTTTAAAATATTTTTTTCAAAGTTAATATTTTAGAATCGTAAACACGATGTCAGAATTTATTTAATGTTGAAATGAAAAATGAATTTTTAACCGTAAGTGTTTAAAATATTTTTCAACGTTAATATTGTTAAAATGTTAAAATTAGTTAAAATGGTATATTCTTTTAAAAAATTCGTCAATATCCGACGGAGTTATTTTATGTTAAAATGAAAAATGAATTTTTAGGCCATTATTATTTGTGCATATGGAAAATGTACTAAAAGTTTTCCGAAAAATTTCACGATCACAAATGTTGACGGATATGCAATATATCGTCGAAGAATTCCCGATAATGCCGGACAATCTTATCATCTATGGCGGTCATCTATGTCAACAACATAGATATTGACATTGATAACCGATGGGTGGTCCCATATTCGCCTCTGCTGAGCAAAACATTCAATGCTCATATTAATGTTCAGTTCTGCAGTTCAGTGAAGAGCATCAAATACATTTGCAAGTATGTGAATAAAGGCAGTGATATGGCTGTATTTCGAGTTGAAAATACCAATGTGAATGCTCCTCTGGTGAATAACAACGATGAAATAACACTTTACCAAACTGGCCGGTACGTGAGCTCCAATGAAGCTGTTTGGCGATCTTTGGTATCCCAATTCATGAACGGGATCCAGCAGTTCTTCATTTAGCCGTCCATCTTGAAAATGGCCAGCGCGTATATTTCACGAGCGAGACAGCGATTGATCGTGCTATAAATCCACCAAAAACTACACTCACCGAATTTTTTCAATTGTGTAATCGTGCGGATGCTTTTGGTGCTTTTGCACGGACATTACTCTATTCAGAAGTACCACGCTATTTCACATGGGCTCCAACAAAAAAAAAAAAAAATGGATGCCCCGCAAGCAAGGCACGCCGATTGATGCATGTCCCGGTTTATTCAAATCAAACACCTTGGAACGAGTATTTACGGTCAATCCAAGGCAGACTGAGTGCTTTTATCTTCGACAGCTTTGGTTAATGTCATCGGCCCTTTGTCATTTCAAGATTTACGTAAAGTGAATGGACAACAGTATCCAACGTATAAAGATGCATGCCTTGCACTCGGCTTGCTGGAAGACGACAACCAGTGGGAATATATGCTTGCTGAAGTAGGACTGAACTGTACAGCAAAACAAATTCGTCTACTATTCGCTATAGTGTTGACTACATGTTTCTCGGCCAGAGCAGAGACATTATGGGATAATCACAAAGATTCAATGACTAATGATATATTGCATCAACATCGTTCACGGTGCAACGATCTAACGATAGTATTCAGTGACGCTATGTACAATGAAGCATTGATTGCTATTGAAGATCTTTGCATTATCATTGCCAACTTACCACTCAGTCATTTCGGTATGCATTCAACAAATCGAAATGCATCTGATTTAACAAGCACTGAATTGAATCGTGAACTACAATACAATACTGTAGAAATGGCAGCGATTGTTGCTCGCAATGTCCCACTAATGAATGAAGAACAAAGAGCCAATTTACGACCGCATCATGCTCGCAGTTTTGGCAGGACAAGGTGGATTCTTTTTTTTTTTGGGGGGTGCACCAGGTCGAACTGGCAAAACATTCCTTATTTCGCTAATTCTCGCCGAAATACGATCAAATAATGGCATCGCATTGGCTGTTGAATCATCTGGCATTGTGGCAACTTTATTGGATGGATGCAGAACAGCTCATTCATTATTTAGACTGCCACTAAATATTCAAAATAACCCAGACGCAGTGTGCAACATAAAAAAACAATCGTCCATGGCCACAGTGCTGAAATAGTGTAAAATTCTTATCTGGGATGAATGCACTATGGCACACAAACATTCGATTGAGGCGTCGAACAGGACATTGAAAGATATAAAAAACAACGACAAACTATTTGCCGGCACTCTGTTACTCTTTTCAGGTGATTTCAGACAAGCATTTCCCGTTATTCCGTGTTCAACATACGCTGATGAGATCAACGCGTGCTTAAAATCATCGTCATTGTGGCTTAATGTTGAAAAAGTACAACTGAAAGTAAATTTGTGCGTTCAATAGCTTCAAGATCCATCCGCTGAAACATTCTCAAAACAATTGTTAGATATCGGCGATGGAAAAGTTACTACAGATGAAACTGGATGCATAAAATTACCGACCGATTTCTGCACAATCATTGATTCTCAAGATGCTCTTATTGACCAGATATTTCCCGATGTACACAGACGATACACAAATCATGAGTGGCTGGCAGAAAGAGCAATTTTAGCAGCAAAAAATGTGGACGTCAACGAATTGAATCTCAAGATACAACATTTGTTACCAGGAGACTTGGTGTCATACAAATCTAATTATACAGTTTGCGATGCCACCGAAGCTGTAAATTATCCAACAAAGTTTTTAAACTCATTGGATTTACCATGCATGCCACCGCATATTTTACAACTGAAGGTTGGATCTCCGGTTATTTTGCTTCGTAATTTGAACCCACCACGGTTGTGCAACGGCACGCGATTAGTCATAAAAAAATTAATGAAAAATGTTATCGAAGCCATCATTTTAAATGACAAATTCCGAGGTGAAAATATATTACTACTGCGAATTCCTATTATACCCACAGATGTGCCAATTCAATTTAAACGCCCTCAATTTCCAATTAGATTGGCATTTGCAATGACTATCAATAAGTCTCAGGGCCAAACGATGTCTGTGTGTGGCTTAGATTTGAGCACATCATGTTTTTCACACGGACAATTAATTATACGTGGCTCTCGAGTGGGCAAACCATCTAGTTTGTTTGTATTGGCGAAAGATGGGATAACAAAAAATATTGTTCACACTGTTGCATTAAGGGAATGATATTGTTTTTTAGTAATATTGTTATAAGTAGCGATATGTATATAATTTTAAAGAATCAATTTTAATAAATTAAAAAAATAAATGATTGGTGTTTTCTTATTTTTATATTCTTTCACCGTTCACAGCGCTCCATACATCTTCCACTTATATACCACATCCTTACACACTTACAATAAGTTAGTTATTTTTTTCTAGCAAAATATTCTCTAGAAATACTTTATATGACAAAACAACGTTTGTCGGGTCAGCTAGTATATATGTATATAACTGTTCTCGTGTTGTATATATTTGTGTATAACTGTTCTCGAAAACGGTAGCTCGGACAGTCACGTGGTGCCCTCCGAAGGGTAATTGTGCACATCGAAGTCAGAATTTCGAATTTTTTATTCGTTTTCTTTTAATTAATAGAAATATTAAAATAAAACATCCCATTTCTGTAATGACGCAAAATGGAGAATCTTAGGAGCGATTTGATTGGTTTATTTGATTTTCATTGATTTGAGTGTATTTTACATTGAACTACAGCTACGTCCCTGTGGCAGAAATTTATTATGCTTTCTGCGACAAGCTTCATCAACACCAAAATCTTTCTGCAGGAATAGATTGTGAAGTTAACATTTACGAATGAAAAATAAATTATTTTAAAATAGTAAATAATATTCAGTATAACCAATGTATTTAAATTTTAACTAGGCACAAATGCATATATCTGCACTATTGCAAGAAAATACTTTTTTTTTTTTTTTTTTTGTAAGAAAGGTGAAAATAAATCTATTGATCTTAATAGCTTCAGATGTTTGGTTCACATTGATATACAATATCGTTTATAGAATATTCAATGAACAAAAACCATAAAATGCAGTAACACATCATAAATAATCTGCAAATTTTTTTAAGGCATTTAAATCATGAAATGTCTGAATTAAACAAATGTTACAAATACTTTTAAAATGTCATTACATTTTTTTTATTTTAAATATATATATTTAAATACACAAATGCCCTTATTTCATAAGGTGCAAATCAAACAACATAAAATATAATACAGAACTCAAAATTAAAATACAAAAAATTTAAAGTAAAAATTAATATAGAATACTGAATACCATTATGAAATATAAATTATTTAAAACATTTATAGTTTTTGAGTGCGATATCGAAAAACGCATATTCTAAATTATGTATTACATTTCAATTTAATTCCTTTTCTAATTCCTTTTCTATCTTTATCGAGTTAATATATGCGTTTTCGCTTCTTCTAGCCATTGCTATTCCTTAAAAAAAAATAATAAAAATAAAAATAAAAATAAAAACAAGAGATGAGATTTCAATCGCTTAAATCAGTGGAGGACAATTCGTTTCGTCTCAGTTAAATAAAACAGAATATAATATTTCCTGATGTCATTTTGAACATTGAACAGAGCACACATCTGCTCTTAAAATAAAAATAATGTATTGGTTTATCGGCTAAAGTCTGTGAATAAGAATTTAACGATAAACTTTTGTGGTTAAGATTTAAGGTTAGTTTGCAAGTATTCTCACGAATTGATAACGGTTTTTTGGCTAAGAAATCAATCGCCAATATATTTTTAAAAAATGTACTAAATTATCCGTAACTGAAAAAGGAAGAGTGTTGTCATTTTTATTAGAAAATGAACATTATTTTGATGTTTTCAAAAGGAATTTTCTGCTGTAACTCTATTGTGTTCATTTATTTAATTATAAGAATTATTGTTACGAAGTTGAAGATAAATAAAACATTTTAACGTCAGCATCGGATTATATGTGAACTGCATTCACAGTGCAATGTCTACGGCCAGCAACTTCAACGAGCTTGACCTTTTTTCACGATTTTATCAATATATTGCTTCATGAAAATATTAGGAATTTTAGCATCGACAGAAAAGTGCATTTATATCAAACCTTTCTTCAAAATAAGTACAAAAAATTTCTTCACAAATATTTTGGTGCTAACGATCAATACTGACATTATATTAAAAAAAAAAAAAAAAAAAAAAAAAAAAAAAAGACACGGAGAAGAGGAAAAGCCTTCTTGAAACATTTTAAAAATTTTTGTGTGCTGTCTTGATTAACGTCTGCATTTTTGAATACGCTTCAATCCTGAATAGTGATGTCTCGCTATTTCTGTCTATGGCTTCCTGATCTGTCCTGTTAAGAAAGTGATGGCTCCTGTTCCCTTCAAGTTGGATTCTCGGCGAAACTGCATTTCTCTACACTTGGTTACTTAATTGTATGCGGCAGCTGTTTCGTATGTGACGGCGTCTTCTTCAGGAGAGGTTCCGTTCAGCTTTCCTATGTATGCTGGTGAGTTCTCACTGTATCTAACGCCTTGGTGTTACTGGATGACCCTCAACAGCTGTTTCGAGATAAGATCAACTTCTTCAGAGAAATGTTTTTCATAGTTCTGCATTTGCTGTATCGATGCTTCTGGTTTTCGGGCCTGTGATTCTGACGTATCCCTTGCTGGGAATGATGACTGCTCATGTCGTAATTGATCTTCACCACTTTGCTGTACTTATTGCCGTATTGTCAGATGAATTTTTGTTCTTCATTCAAGATCTGTTGCTTCATTGAGCTGCACGATTGTTTTCCAGTGTCCGATTTCTTAAATTTTTCATCGCAAAAGAATATCCTTCACTAATTTTCGTTACAAAAATTTTGCATAATTGATCTACAAGAATTCCGTGAATCTTCTATATCATGCTCAAATTTTAACAAAAATAAAAATAAGTAAAAATAAATAAATATATTGCAAGAAGAATTATAAAATAATATATTGATGAAATTGCTACTAAATTAAATGATATTTATTTTTTAAAAATTGCTTAAAAAAAAAAAAAAAAATCATGACATTCTAATATTAATGCTCATCATATAATTTTTCTTTTGAAAAATATGTCGCATTTAGTTACTTAAATATTGAATTTTATGAAATCTTTTATTTATGCTATATATATTTAAGCTTTTTTTTTTTTTTTTTTTTTTTTTTTTTTGTAAAATAATTATTTTAGTACTCATTTTTAATTATTACTACTTACTATAAATTGGATGTGAATAAATATTTAAATATATAGATTGCATACATATGTTGATTATATCCTATGTCAGGGTATAAATATAAAGAAATTTTAAAATGTTGAGAGTTTTGAGGGTAATTTTTAGGGTTGAACATTTTGTGATTTATGATGGTTTTCTACATTTATTGCACAACATATATTTTTATAACAATTAATTCCTGACATGACTGATCTTACATATTAAGATCTTATAAATATATATATTTAATATATTTCCCAAAAGGAATTATTCAAACCAAAATATATTTTGTGGAATCCTTTTTTAAATTTTATTTTTGGTAGTGAAAGCTTTATATATATATATAGTACATATTCAACATGTAGTACATATACATAGTACATATACATATTATTAAGTTTTCCATTTTGGTAATTAATTTATTTAATAATAATGGCCACCAATATTATGATTCCAACTTTTGATGGGTATCCAAATCTTCTTAAATTCTTTTTTGATCAGTTAAGATCGTATGCAGAAATTGGTGGAATAAAATCTAAAGAAACCATTTTGATTTTAAAAAGTAAATTGATCGGTCCTGCACAAAAATTCATGTTAGAAAATGAAATTTTATACAATGCTACTGATCTCGAATTTATCGAAAAAGAATTTACTAATTTCTTTTTTTTACCCTCATCAACATGTAATATTAATACATTTAATAACATCACAATGATAAAATCGAAGTCGCCAAAACATTTTGCACACAGATTAAATTGTGTCGCATCAAAAGCATTTCCTGATATTTATGACACTGACGCATTAAATTCTCTAAAATTCTCTAAATTTATTTCGTGTGTACCACCAAACACTAGAATCAAGCTTCAAGAGGAAGGTATTAATAAATACAAAGAAGCTGTTGATAGGGCACAAAAACTGTTTAAAATTCCTGTGACAGAGGATATGACCAAAAAAAAAAAAAAAAAAAAAAAAAACAGAAAACAAATACTAACATAATTTAACTGAACAAGTTAACAGCTTATCATGTAAACAAGATACTGAAAAAGACTATCATGATAAGCAGAGCTATCAATTACAAAATAAAAGAAGAAAATATTCTCCAAAAATGCAAAGATTTGCTGATAGCCAAACACACTTTAAAAATAAAAGAACTTTCTTCCAAAATAGCAAAGTAGAAACAAATTCAATGCAAAAATTTGCCAAATTTGTGAAAAATATGGGCATACTGCTAAATATTGTTTCAAATGGAAAATACAAAATTTAAGAGAACAAGATTATCGACACAACTCACACCAACAAAATTCTGAAGCAAATTTTCGAGACAACACAAAGTTTAGAGAGAATAAGAATTTAAACTCCTAGAGAGATTTATTCCTACTGGTGAGAATATTTCTCAATCTCTACAATCACCAGTATTTTCTACGCTAAATAATAATTTACCAAAATTAACAAATAGTAGGCTAGTTAATTCTGTTAAATATGTGATATCGAAAACCACATATTCTAAATTATGTATTACATTTCAATTTAATTCCTTTTCTATCTTTATCGAGTTAATATATGCGGTTTCGATTCTTCAAGCCATTGCTATTCCTTTCAATAAATAAATAAATAAATAAATAAAATAAAATAAAATAAAAGCAAGAGAGATGAGGTTTCAATCGCTTAATTCAGTGGAGGACAATTCGTTTCATCTCAGTTAAATAAAACATAATAAAATATTTCCTGATGTCATTTTGAACATTGAACAGAGCGCACATCTGCTCTTAAAATAGAAATAATGTATTGCTTTATCGGCTAAAGTCTGTGAATAAGAATTTAACGATAAACTTTTGTGGTTAAGATTTAAGGTTAGTTTGCTAGTATTCTCACGAATTGATACGGTTTTTTGGCTAAGAAATCAATCGCCAATATATTTTTTAAAAAATGTACTAAATTATCCGTAACTGAAAAAGGAAAAGTGTTGTTCTTGACATCATAATTTGTGGTTTTGTGTAAAGTTATCCAGCCAAAATTTGATCACTTCTGCCTCTGCTTTTGTCCTGAAAGGACTGTCTTTTTGATTGCTTCTCTCCCCGTGTCCATCCCGTTCCATTTGTGCATTCATCCATTTTTATTAGAAAATGAACATTATTTTGATGTTTTCAAAAGGATTTTTCTGCTGCAACTCTATTGTGTTCAATTATTTAATTATAAGCATTATTGTTACGAAGTTGAAGATAAATAAAACATTTTAACGTCAGCATCGGATTATGGTGAACTGCATTCACAGTGCAATGTCTACGGCCAGCAACTTCAACGAGATTGATCTTTTGCACGATTTTATCAATATATTGCTTCATGAAAATATTAGAAATTTTAGCATCTACAGAAAAGTGCATTTATATCAAAACCTTTTTTCAAAATAAGTACAACAAACGTCTTCACGTTGAGATTATTAGAAAGATGCACGATAACATTAATACACAAGATCCATTTTTTGTATTATGTACAAATAGCATAAAGATGTGTATTTGAAATCTAAAAAATGTGATTTGACATTAAAGAACTCAAAATGTATAATTATACCATCATTTAATTACATAAAGTAAAACAGAATACAAGATCTAAGTAACGCAATTATAGACAAAACATAGTCGAAATATTTTCATAAATATTGAGGCAAGTGAAATATTTAATTTTTAAGGAAATGTTGAAATCTGAAATGTAACAGCTTTCATGGATAAAATCTATAATAGAAAATAATGATTACAGATGAATGAAATAAACAGAAATCAATTAAAAGTAATATTTGATATTGATATCTATACGAATAAGTAAATAAAAATAAATAAATAAAATCATTTGCTGTTTAATTAGTATTTACTCAAAACAACTACTATTAGATAAAATTCCTTTTGCTTACGAAATAACAATAATAATAAATAAATAAAAATACTCAACATAAGCTTTGGTTTGATTTTTATTCAAAATAACTATTTAATTTGCAATATCTCAATAAAGAAAATATACATTTTTTAAAAATTCAAGTGTTTAAAAAATGAAATGAACAAGCTGTAGAAAATAATGATAAGAGTATTTTTGTAAAATAAATTAATAATTTTTTTAACGATTTCATATGCTTAAACAACAAAATTTAAAGCTAAGAATTTTAACCACGATTAAAAAAATGAATGACTGGTAAAGAAAAAAATTAGAAAAGTTACCACTTTTATAACTTAAGATACCCATTAACATTTATTGCTAAGATCTTTTACTACATGTAAAATGCTAAATACCAATAAAGTATTCTATTAAGCATTAATTAATTTTCTGAAGCAAGGTTTGAAGCTTCATTTTTTATTTTGCGTATAACTACAGACGTTACAAATGTCCCCATAGTCTTATTTCTGTATAAATTTGTGAAATGGATTGCATAGTTTGATCCAAACATTAAAATTAATGCAGCTTTAAAAAATGTACGTGTATTTACTACCACGATCGTAGGCACGCTTCGCATACAGAAGAAAGAAAAAAAAATCAATAAATGCAACTAATTTGTCGTGCGTAAATCAGAAAACGTATGAAAATCGGTACAGCAGCAATCACGCACTTAAAAAAAAAAAAAAAAAAAAATCACTGGATGCAGCTATTTTCTTATGCATGAATCTGAAAATGCACGAAATATGAAATTCGGAAAATGGTCGCAAAGCCACACTCTTCGAAAAAACATCTTTTTTGCAATACAATAAATACACACGACACGAGTGGCAGGCGCGGCGCGAAAACAAAGTTTGGAGACACGAAAATGTATTTTCGATGAGAAGAGGTTACCAGTGAAAAGTGTCGATACACTGAATCATATCACCGCATCACAAATCGCTAATGCATGCCGTATCAAAGCTAACTCAAGTGAGTTACATCGGCTTTGTCTCCTCTCCTTATTCTGGATTGAGGCGATCGTATTTGCAGAAACGAAAATTTGTTCTGCAGAACAGTTTATAAACCATTGAGTTTATTTCTCTCTCTCTCTCCTTTTTATTTATTTATTTATTTATTTATTTATTTATTTATTTTAACACAATGGCAAAATTTATTTGACTTAAGTAAAATCTTTCTGCAAGAACATTTATGTTTCTGCGACATTGTCGCCGTGTCGCCATGTTTCTGCCACGGGGAGCTACGTTATGAGGATTACAAGAGATTTAAATAGTTTATTTAATTTTCGTTGATTTCAGTGTATTTTACGTTGAACCAGAGCTAAGTTTTCATTAATTTGTATTTTACGTTGAACTAGAGCAACGTTTTGAGGAATTACAAGAGATTTGGCTCGTTTATTTGATTTTCATTAAGTTGAGTGTATTTTACATTGAACTAGAGCTACTTTTTGAGGAACTACGGCAGATTCGTTTGGTTTATTTGATTTTCATTGATTGTAGTGCATTTTACGTTGAACTAGAGCTACGTTATGAGGAATAACAAGAGATTTGACTGGTTAATTTAATTTTTATTGGTTTAGTGTATTACGTTGAACTAGAGCTGCGTTATGACGAATTACGTGAGATTTGATTGGTTTATTTGATTTTCATTGATTTGAGTGTGTTTTACGTTCATCTAGAGCTACATTATGATGGATTACGAGAGATTTGATTGGTTTATTTGATTTTCATTGATTTGAGTGTATTTTACGTTGAACTAGAGCTACGTTATGTGGAAGTACAAGAGATTTGATTGGTTTATTTGGTTTTCATTGATTTGTGTGTATTTTGCATTGAACTAGAGCTACGTTTTAAGGAAGTACGGGAGATTTGTTTGGTTTATTCGCTTTTCATTGATTGGAGTGTATTTTACGTTAAACTAGAGCTACTTTTTGAGGAATTACGAGAGATTTGATTAGATTATTTGGTTTTCATTAATTTGAGTGTATTTTACATTGAACTAGAGCTACGTTTTGAGGAACTATGGGAGATTTGTTTGGTGTATTTGGTTTTCATTGATTGGGGTGTATTTTACGTTGAACTAGAGCTACGTTATGAGGAATTACGAGACATTTGATTGGTTTGTTTGATTTTCATTGATTTGAGTACATTTCACGTTGACCTAGAGCTACGTTCGGAGGAGTGACGAGAGATTTGATTGGTTTATTTGATCTTCATTGATTTAAGGTAGGGATGTCCAGTGTTTTTTTTTTTTTTTTTTTTTTTTTTTTTTTTAACATGCGTGGTAGTGATTGCCGCGGAACCGAGTTTTGTACGTTTTCAGATTCATGCACAGCGTTGTAAGGTGCTCCAGTGATTTATTTATTTATTTATTTTTATGTGCGTGAAGCATACATGTATGCAATATAGTAATTGCTGCGAAAACGTCTTACGTGCTGTCTCTGATTCGACCACTCATCGACCATTCATTTTCTTTTACTAAACGTGTAACAGCTTCAATTGTTTCCAGAATATTCGAAGA
Source organism: Salticus scenicus (assembly GCA_963930645.1). Lineage (NCBI taxonomy): Eukaryota > Metazoa > Arthropoda > Arachnida > Araneae > Salticidae > Salticus > Salticus scenicus. The sequence continues at coordinate 117,077,386 of OZ005652.1, read as the reverse complement.
ATTAACATTTCTATTTGACTGTTTTCGAGAATATACGTTTTAACAATAGTTTTGTTGCACAGATTCGAGAAATTCAAAAAAATGTTTGATATCATCAAGGAAAACCCTTACTAAAACTGTGAAGAAAATAGTCGCCAAACGAAATGTATTTATTTAAACGTTAATATTATTCAATTAAAAAGAAAACCTTTAAATATAGTGTCCAGCGAAGCGGGCGAAGCCTGCTAGTTTTAGCTATACTGACAAGCGCAGCTGTCTAATTCCCGAAAAAAAAAATATATATCAGTATCTCCATTCATTTAAAATTATACAATTTATAAAATCCTTTTATGACGATATAGTAGTTCTTTATTAAAACATTAGGTTTTTCTTCTATTTAACCTAATATTGTCTAGCCAGGTATTTATTAAATTAGGTTTTAAACTTTACATTATTTTGAAAGTCGTATCATGATAAAACATTAAACACACTTAAAAAAGAAAAAGATAATAAAATCTCGGATTTTTCTCACAATAAGTTTTATAATATTGATTGTGAAAAAAAATATATAATTTTATATAATTTTATTTGTGATTGCTATTTAATTAAACTATGTAAAATGTATTAACTTCTTACATTCTTTAATTTTTAGTATGGAGATTATGCTTACACATTAATTTTTAACATGTGATAAAGCTATTTTTCTAACAGATTTATTAGTTTAATTTTTAATGAATATAAATGTGCACTGAAGAAAAAAAAATACATATGTATTTTTAAAAAAGGCGATTCTACTTTAAAAGTGAAAAAGTTATAATAAAATTTATTAAATATATTTAATCGTATTTATTCGCATTAATTACACTTGCATAATTCTTCATACCCTCTTTCTTTAAGAAAAAAAAAAACATCATGTCATTTAGAAAAGCACTTAATTATCATTATTTTCTTTATAATAAAGATACAAATTATATCAATGAATTAAATAAATAACTTTAAATTCATTGCGTTGTAATCTAATAAAGGTTATAAAGCTTATATTAATTACAGTCTTTAATTTATTTTATTAAGCGCATTATCATTTGTGGTAATATTAATTTTGCATTTTTGTAAATATTTTGGTTGTACAGAAATGAATGACACAAATGTTGCCACAGGATGGAATGGTATTTATTAACAAAAAACGAATAGCAGATCTGTTTGATAATCCCTGGTCAAGTTATTGCACTTCTGCCACTTGACTGGGAACTCTGTAAGGCTTTTGGTAAGTTATCCATCGGGGATGTTGTTTCATCAATTGCAGACAATTTATTGCAAACCCACAGAAGATTAAACGTGTTGTCCCACTGACTACATGCAGCATGTTATCAAATAAGTTATAGTGCGAGATGTACAGATCGCACAATACTGAAGTAGCTTAACACTGCGATACTGTCGAAAGAGTTAAAAATCATCGTGCGTAATCGCTGTGATATTCTTTCTGCAAACTCTGTATCTTTTAGCCTATTGTTGAATGTTACGCGCATGTTAGTCATGATTTAACCGAACACAACTGCTACATTTGCTTCTATATATGATTTTACACGTCCTTTTTCGCTTTCACATTTGGCAGCGATTTCTGCTCCACTGTTAAACTTGGTCTTTCAGCGGTAGACGGTACGCCTTGAGTTCTTGCACACCGACACCAAGCAACTATGAATCACTCTACTCTATATCCCGTCATTCTAAAAGAAACATGCTATTCACAGCTGACCTTGATAGTCACCATCCATCACTGTCTTATATTGTACGTGTGCGTTAAGCGACATCTTTGCATTCCACTTAAGTGCAGTTTCCACTGAGGTAGGTTTTAAGTCGTTTCGAGCGGCGCTATTCAGAATCCTTTGATGTGGTCAAGTTGGACCTGGTTCAACGAGGTTGCTTCGAAGGGGAAAGAGCCTGTTCCTAAACCCGGCTGAGATAATTGAGGGGCCAGAGACAGATATCTTTGTCAATTTTGTATGCTTTCCTTTGAAGTAACTGCGCAATCTGATGAAAAAGGGCTACAACTGATGACAAGACATTTGGCTCTTTGTGTCGGAAGCGTGATTAATGACTTTTTGAACCTTGGTCTAGAGCTTGCAGTGGAAGCCGGCCTTTAGCTCACACAACTTTTTGTCTGTTTCACTGATTTTTTTCTGTCGCATCGTGTATAATTTCGTTGTGAGAAAAGTTTTCATTCAATTATGCGCGAACCTAGTAACTAAAGTATCGTAATTTTATATAAATGTAATTTCAAATGTTTTCTATAATTTTGTACGATCATGAATGTGTATTTTTTTTATAATTTTACTTTCCGTGGGTTTTGAAACACATTGTTTGCGCGTCATTGAAAGTAAAAGAAATATTGAAATATATATATATATATATATATATATATATATATATATATATATATATATATATATATATATATATATATATGTATATATATATATATATATATATTGCGTAATGTTGTTCATACTAATGTGCCATTGACTTATATCAATGACAGGGGCATGTGACTCGTCGAACGTTAAGGATAAATTAAAAGTATTAAACATATATATACAAAAAATGTTAAATATATAAAATTTGAATTACATTTTCAATAATATATATCACTCATGACAGTAATACTATCGATAAATAATTATCCCATTTTATGCAAAACAAACCTTAATAATATCAAAACACTAAAATTTTAAATATTTCAGTATTAACATCGGCTTGGAATTTTTTTGAGAGAAAAGAACAGCGTAAAAGTTTTAGACTACTGAAAAAATTCAGTTTCATATTATACGTTTAGTTTAAGATTTTCAAACAGTAATAAATTTTGAGGTTTAAAAATAAATAAAAATATATATATTTATATCCTTTAAAACACAGAGAATATAGGTACTCACTAATTACACAGATCTTGAATAAAAAAAATAAAAAAAATTATATATATATATATATATATATATATATATATATATATATATTAATTACTTTTGCTTGATAAATAAATCATATCAGGTGAAATTCTCAACACTTTAAAAAATAAATTATACTTTAGAGACCATCTTAATCAATGATCTTCAGATATTAGTTGGTGCGTATATGATAAAGGACGAATAAGTAACCGTAAAAGCGTTTTACACGATTACAAAAAAATAAATTTTGTAACGCGCTAAGTTCAAACTCTTTTGAATATATCTGTACTGATAAGTATAAAGGATTTAAGTCCAAAAATGCCGATTTTGAGTTAAGTACACAGTCAGACTCAGAAAAAAATTCTCTATCGATTGGTATAAAGGATTTAAATCCATATCATTTAGCCTTTGATAAAATCCATTCGTAAAAAAAACATTAAAGTCAGAAATTTAGCATTAATTTTTGGTATAAAATATTTTATTCATTTTTTTTTCCCTTTATTAAATGAAGGTTGACAATCACTGAATGGTATAAAGGGTACAGATCAACATAATCCCTTTTTCGTAATCGATTCTTCCTATTAGTTTTTAGTTAGTTTAACTTTATTTTTCGTCTCCTGAAAAATCAAGAATATGGACTAAAATCCTTTATACTTATCAGTACAGATATTAAATACCCTATAGATATTAAGCCTTCTTCCTTATCTTTTAAAATAATATAGGCGGTGCTGTCGCCATTCTTGGCAAAATAGCTAATGATATTTTTCCAATCCTAAAGTGAAGTGAAAAAATTTTGATTTCAGAAGTCAGAGTCAGAAGTTAATCGGTTCTTGCTGATGCTGAAAGAAGTAACTGTTTTCGTATTAATAGCCGACGGCTATGGGCCACAGGCAGTGTCCTGCACGGATTAAATGTCGTCTTATGTAGCCTACATTCAACTGTTCTGTTTACTGCGCGCGATGCATATATTTAAATAGGTACTCGTGCATCTGTATGTAATATAGTGAATTGTTATTAAAGTTTTTGTATCGAGACAGTTGTAATTATTTCGTCTAGTTGGTTCCTGGTCCTTTATAATTTGTATTTAAATTTGTTGATGGAAGTAACAAATTGTTTACGTTTATTTATTTTTATTTTTATTTTTACGCGACAAATATATATATATATATATATATATATATATATATATATATATATATACATATATATATCTCTTAGCTACAAACAATTTTAATCTTTATATCAGATTTATCGCCAGAATTTTTAAAAAATACCTGTCCCATATGTTTTTATAAATAAATAAAATTAAATAAACTGAAAATATCTTTAAAAACTTTCGTTTCACAATTTTCCGTTGAAGATAACGGAGAACCCCTACGACATATATTTATGTATATATGTATATATAGATTCCGTAAATGGAGACGGGAGTGAAAATGACTCCGCGTTGTTCAGTGGCTGTAGGTATCACGTAGTTTTTGTCTTTGAATACAATTATCTTCTTAGTACCATCAAGTAGTTCTTTTACCAGTATGTTGGCAGAAGTCCAAGTTTGAACACGTACGTATAACCGAGTTATTCTTTTTCAAAGTTTTCATTTTTTTTCATTTATCGAGTCAAATTGACTCCACAGCTCTGAAACTGTGATTGAAATATATATATATATATATATATATATATATATATACAGTGGAACCTGTCTAAAGTGACCACCCTAGGGACCGGCTAAAAGGGTCACTATACACAGGTGGTCACTTTATAAAGGGTCTTTAAAATTGGAAAAGGGTCGCTTTAGTCGAGAAAATGGTCACTTTAGTCAGGTGGTCACTTTACCAAGGTGGTCACTTTTACAGGTTCCACTGTATATTGCAAATCGCTTCCTATTTCTATAGAATAACATATTTAAAAAGGAAGGAATATCACTCGATCAGGATCTTCCACGAAAAATTCGGTCATGTTATCCAGATTTTGATAAAATTATAATGTAATAGTTTGAAGAATGCAAAGTGTTGGAATATGATTCCGATATTAGCAATGCATCAAAGATGATAAACGATCATAAAGAAGAGAAAGGCTACAGGAACGACACAGAAAATTATTTCTATGGGAAAAGGGAGACATGGATTCTAGTGGTCGAAGAAGCCGTTAGTGAGTTCACACTCCCGGACGCCTCAGCACAATATTGTCTTGAAGCTGCTTGGAATTCTTCTTAATTTTCAACGGCTATCTTTGACTAAAACTGAAGCCTGTATCTGCATTTTCTTGACGGACATGTTGCGTATATTATGAAGTATGCAAATTTTAAACTTGCTGCCATTACTCAAAAATATAAAGATCAAGATAAGTCTCATTTGCATGCTTTAGATAAAGAGATTTCACGCGACTTTATGGGTCCATTGTTTTGCACTACATCTTTTAAATCAAATCATGAGGATATCAGTTCCCTATTTTCAGCAGATGGCGAGGGTTTAGACATTTTCCGGCGTATTGTGAACGTGAAACGCATTGCAATTCTGCTCCATGATTGAGGTTTGATGACACGAAAATGCGAAAAGAACGATTAAAAGAAAATCCAGTGGCAGAGATTTAAAAAAAAAAAAAAATCACGATCTCTTGGTTAGTTTACAGCAGTGGCACTTCAGCATGTGCAGATGAGGTGCGCGTTTATATTAGAGGAAGGGCTAAATTCAAGATCTTAATAAGCCATGTAAATACGGACTGAAAATCATGGCTTTAACTGATGCCAGGATCAATTACTTTTTTAATGTCAGTCATGCGCTTGTCTGTTTGTATTGCAGGCACAAACAGGAATATAACAGCGGACAATTGGTTTTCATCTGTTGAGCTCGTAAAAGTTTTGAAGGAAAAAAAAAAATGTATGTCAAAAAATTAAAATAAATAAAGAAAGAAGAAGAAAAGAAAGAAAAGAAAAAAAGAAATACCTAAAGAATTCTTTGCAAACAGAATCAGAATAGTCGGGAATTCAATTTAGGGCAATTCAAAGTATTTAACCTGGGTATCAAATGTTTCAAGAAATATCATAGCTGCATTGCTAGTTTCGTCTATGATCTCATGAATATTCTAACATACAGACGTCAATAAGCTGGAAAATGTCAGTGTTTATAACTTGTGGATCTGCAGATCAGGAACCTCAATGTCCTATTTGCATCACAAATTATTCAATATATATATTTTTTTTTTCATCTCCTTATTACATAATATATTTATATATTGATTCGATGCATTTTCTACATAAACAGAAACGTTTTTGATGGGGCTCCCGCCCCACTCAACCCCCCGCTCTATATCTATTTCTATAACTATATGTAAATAAATGCATTCCTAATAACTTATTGCCTTGTATTTAATTCTCTGCAATTCGTAAATACTTTATCAGATTACATGCAAAGTGTTTACATAACATATCGGCATTATTTTGTGTTTCCCTGTAAATGAATTACTAATCTATACCCATTCTTCTCCATTGAAAAACATTCTTTTCAAATTCTAATAAAATTTCATTAAATTTAACAAAGTGTAAACATGTTAAAGTACACTGTAACGAAATACCGACTACAGATCTTAATAGTACGAAATTATTTTATGTATCCCAGGAAAGGAGTCACAGTAATTATATACACTAAAAAGAATACACCTATTTAATTATTTATAATTTATTAATATTTCAACCTAATTTGACATCATATGGATGATTACAGTACACCATCAGAATTATTTTGTGGGGTCCCGTAAATAAATTATTTAGTCCTTTTTATCCTTTTTATCCTTATTTTCTAAAGTAAACATGCTTCTAAGCATCTTTATAATGTATATTGATTTCATTATGTTGAAAGCAGCATATACGAATTAAAGTGCGCTTAAATAAAAATTTATTCAAAGGGTCTAATGTCAAGGAATTCTTTTGTGTGTCTCCGTAAACGAACCATAAACATTGTATACACCAGTAATAAATATTCAGCTTATTCTACTTTTTTCATGAATAATTGTTCGAAATTTGACATAACTTGGCTGATTACGTTGCATTGCCAGAACACTTTTGTATGGTCCTGTACATTACGAAACCTAAGTGCACATATTTTCTGCAGAAAACATAATTTTAAGCATCTCAGTAATGTACGCTAATTTAATTTTGTTGATTGCAAAGTAATGAAGGCAAAATGCTCTTAAACGAAATTCACCCCATATGCTGTAATGATAAGAATTTTGACGTTCAATCCATAAAAAATATAGGCATAAAAACTCATATAGCTATTTCTATATAGAGCCTGAATGTGTGTGCTAATTTGCAAGTCAACCGGAGGATTTGTGCTGCCGCTACTGCGGTACATACAAATTCTGCCCATAGGTCGTAATGATAAGAAAAAAATTGGTGGGTCCCTGTACACGAACTACAAATCGAATACTCACTCAAAACAGTACAGATAAAATTCCGTGTGGCTCATAAATATGAGTGCCAAATGGCAAGTCAACAGCGTGATTTTTGCGGCCGATATCACGGTACATACAAATTCTGCCCTTAGGCCGTAATGATAAGAAAGGGTTTGGTGTGTCCCTGCACATGAACCTAGAACAGAATACATACCTAAAACTATTCAACTAACTCCGAAGAGCTCATGAACATGTGTACCAAATTGCATGTCAATAGCGTTATTTTTGCGGCCGCTATCGTGATTCATACGTATTCTTTCCGTAGGCAGCAGTGATAAAAAAAACATTTGGCGTGTCCCTGTACACGAACTACAAATGGAATACACACCCAAAACTACACAGTTTATTCCGTGGGGTTCATGAACATGTGTAGTAAATTGCAAGTCAACAGAGTGATTTTTGCTGCCGCTATCGAGCATGAGCCAGACAGACACACAGACGGAACCCAAATTTTTTTTCTGTCTCAACAGATGGCCTCCATTGACGTTTCGTCAAAAATTGCAAGTCAATAACTTGATTTTTGCGGTTGCTATCGCGGTACATACAAATTCTTCCCATACGCCGTAATGATAAAGTTCTTAAACAATAGAACTTTAAAATATTTTCTCACCCATAAATAAATTAACCCTTTCTTGATTAAAAGACCCTATTGATACGCACAACTCTTGAGGTACATATAGTATTCCTTGTCAATGTGGACAATCTTATATTGGTCAAACAAAATGTAAACTCAAGTTTTACCATAAAGAACACATAATTTATATTCATATATAAGAAAAAAAAACCATTGCTCAGCATTGTTTTGAAAATAACCATAATTTTAACTTTAATTCAGCTAAAATAATCTAACAGCCTAAACATTTGCATGAACTCGAATTTCTTGAACATTTCTATACTTATAAAAATCATTTAAAATATCATTAATTTCGATTTTACTGTAACGCTCTCTCGGATTGTTTGAAAAATTACATAAAATCCACATATTCTTAATTTTTACATAGCTTTCTTCATCCCAAATTCTTATTGGCGTACAGCTCCAGTTTCCCAAATTTCAATTAGTTGCTGCACTGACTTTACAATCCGATTTCCTATCTATATATATGATCAATTATCCCCTTCGCCATTCTGCACTTAAAACGAAACGCTTTACGCTACCTAAACTGCAGTCTACACTTAACAATTGTATTACATTGGCGTTTTTAACGTTATGGAAATATTGGTATTTCATTGAAAGGTCATTTAGGTTTTTCTTATAACAATTTTTCAAACATTTAATATTATAACATTTAACATTTTTAATATTAATATTTTTAATATTTTTGAAAATTATATGATTTACAACAGATATTTTGTTTCCTAAATAATATCCGATGCGGTTTACAAAAGACAAAAAAGAAAAATAACAGTGGAGTATGTTTACTGTATTACTCTGAGGAAATTTATGTCTACAGTTACGATATAAATAGTGTGTCAAATAAGTTTTAAGACTGGGTCTGTAAAAAGAGATGGAAACAAGAAATTAATACCTGTTTTGGTTTTTACTCAAAATAAGACCCTCCGGCTTCAATGCACATTTTACAAAGAATTTTAATGATTCGAACGCCTGTTGTAAATCCCTTTTTAGAATGGCCTACAAAGCACGCGTCGAAGCTTCTTGTATGTTCGAAATATCCTCAAAATAACACCATTTTAACGTCATTTTAAGTTTTGGAAAAAGTAGTTATAAGGTGCTAAATAGGGTGAATACGGTGGATGGTTCAACACACAGACATTCTTTTTTGCCAAAAATTTACGAACAATAAAGGAGGTGTGACTAAGTGCATTGTCGTGTAAAAACACCGACTGCTTACAATCTGGCAGTCTGGATAAATGCGACGAATTCTGGCCATCAGAATTTTTAAAACAGCTAAGTAATATCCACTTGTAATTGTTGGTCCAGTTGAAATAAACTCTTTGTGGATAACATCTTTACTTTCGAAGAACGTAATGAGCATTTAAAAAAAAAAAAAAAAAAAAATGATGGAATTCTCCTTGTTATTTTTTTTGTCTTGCGGGGAATTTTGTGACTTCCATTCCGCACCTTGTCACTTTGTTTTAGGATCGTATTAGGAACACCCCGTTTCATCACCTGTAACAATAAACTTCAAGAGATTTGGATCGTATCCAGAGGTTAAAATGATGTCTCTGCAATTTGCACTTCTCATTGCTGTTTGTTCAGTGGTTAAAATGTGTGGAACAAATTTAGCACGCACTTTTATTATACCCAAATCTTCATGCAGGATGGTTCGAATTGTTTCTTTGTTGATGTATAAAAAGTCTTCCATCATTATCAGTGGCGCACAGCGATTGTTTTTTACGAAATTTCGTACTTTCACAATAGCGTCAGGTGTCCTAGATGAAATTGGTCTTCCGCAAGCCTGATCCTCTTTTAACATATCTCTTCCGTCCAAAAAATGTTTGAGTCATACAAAAAAATTGATCTACTTAAAAAGCAATCACCGTAAACTTGTTTCATAAGTCGGTATGTTTCCGAAACGCATTTACCAAATTTTGCGTTAAATTTAATTACAGCTGTTTGTTCCATCTTAAAAAATCAACATGAAAAAATTCACTTCTGCAATGAACGCTTGCTTTCTCTCAGCTACTTAACAAAATGCGCAAAACTTGTTGGCAGTCTGCCAACAGATGATGGATATTATGACGCATGCGTATTTGCACTCACATTATCTTTTATGATAATACAGAGGATTTCCATATTAGAGGAGTAGTATAACACCAAATATTCAAAAATTTCCATTTTATTCTCAAAAGAAAAAAAAAATCTATAACTTTGTTTTAATTTATCGTAGATTGAATGTTCAACCATTCGTTTTAAAAGTATTGGCGAGCTCTTTTGAAAGAGCTCGCCAATACCTTTCTTACTCATCATGAAAATTTACTCCCCTCCAGGTGGAGGGAGACGAGGCTCCTACATACAAATTTTTTTTTTCACTGTTGACTATCTCTATTACAAAAAATATATATATATTCGTTTCATTTGGTTTAATGCAGTCTATAGATGTTAAACTCTACTTACCTGAAATTTTCCCCATAGATGTAAAAAACTGCAAGTAAAATTTGTGTAAATGTTTTCTTTACGTCACACTACGTCTTTGACCAAATTTTCACTTAGTTGGATACTATGATACTATGTTTTGGATAGCGTGATGCAAAAGATAAATCAATTTATTGAAATAAATAGTTTTACTTTATAATGCAAACTCAGTGAACGTATAATTATTTGACAGTATATTTGAAAATTAAAAGCACTGTTTAAATGTGTAAATATACTTTATTAGACAAAACAAAAGTAATTTTAATGGAATCTAAAAACATATCTTTTAAAATAACACCGAGGCACCACTGGAATTTTTATATAATTCCTTTTAAAACTGTTATTTTGAATTTGAAATGCGAATGAAAAAGCATCAGTCAGTGTATTTTATATATCTGTCTGATCTTGAAGCTAAAAATATTACGTTTGCATTATAAATATAAATAAAAGATAAAAGTAAGTGATCAAATAAGAAAATCTATGTATTCTTTAACTAATTGCAAAGCGCCACTTAAAATTTGATATCATTATTTTTAAGACTCACATTTCAAATTCTTATAGCCATAAAGTAGTGGCGTCACAAACTTTTAAGCCGTTAAGGGTTTTTTGAACTGATATGATATACATTTAGAATGCCGAGTTTGGAATTTCTGCTACAATTTGTTCTTGAGATATGCTGATAACAGACAGACACACAGACTATTAGTTCAAAACATTATTTTCGTATTCAGGGGACCCCAGAACATGTAAATATAACAAAAACTCACGTTCAAAAATTTGACCCAAAACAATACTTTCTCGACCCTACGGGTAAGAGAAAGTAAAAAAGGGAATATTTTAAAAAATATTTCCAAACTTTGAATTTTATTCGAACATTTCAGAGGGCAAAATTGTATATAAAAATGCATAATTAGGCTTAGTTATTCAAAAATCTTAACGAAGCTGTTTGGGGGAGGACTGTTAAGTTTCAATATATTTTTTGTAGACCAGTTTTATTTAAACCCGAAAAGAAATTAGAAATATCATTCCTATCGTTACAAATTCAGTACCAAACGAAAGGGGCGATTTTTCTGAATCCAGGGGTGCAAAGAGTTTTTCGACACGACAAATAGTTTTTTTAGAATTAACTAAAGTATGACATTTAGGTGGCAACACTTTATTTTTAGTTCATTTCAGTCATTTAAAAAAGTACGTGGCTCAGTTTTACGGTCAAAATATGAGATAAAGTATGAATTAAAATTAAAAATTAGAAATTAAAATTTTATGTATTGAAATTAACAGTATTTCGAACTAAACTAAATTCTGCCTTTGACATAATTTAGAAATTTCAGAATCTATAACCCGCCCTTACAAAAATGCAGTTTTTTTTTTTTGTTGTTGTTGTTGTTTTTTTTTATTAATATTTAATACTATTCTTCGCAATTTTTTATAAAAATGCAGTTGTTTTACAGTTACCATTTGTCATCAAGTTAACTGTGAAAAGTCTGAGATATTTTTGAAGTCACATCACTTTTTTACACATCACAGTCACATGCAGTTTTTAATAAGTCGTGACCTTTACTTTAAAACCGCTGCATTTTTTATTAAATCGTGAACTTTACTTTAAAATCGCTGCATTTTTTATGAAATCGTGAACTTTACTTTAAAATCGCTGCAAATTTTATTAAGTCGTAAACTTCACTTTAAAAACTCTGCAGTTTTGATTAAGTCGTAAAATTTACTTTATAAATTCTGCAGTTTTTTTTTTAAGTTAAAAGCATACTTGAAATACTGCTGAAGTTTTACACTTTTGGGGATTTGCTGCGGAAAAACTGCAGAATTTTTTAGCTGGGTTGCAACCTGCGATCTGGGACGAGTCTTAAAACTTATTTGACGAACTGTGTATATATATAATATATAATGAAATTATTGTAACAACTTTTTAATATGTGGTAAAGATTTTTTTTTTTTTTTTTTTTTTTTTTTAAGAAATTATGTTTGATTTTAATATTATTCATATCGAATTTAATCTAAGACAAAGTTGTTTAGTTTAAAATATTTATTCAAGCTAGATTTTCAATACTAAATTATTTTCTGTTTAGGATTCAAGGAAGGAATTCGAAATTAATTAAATTTTCTGACGTTTCTGTTGCTTCAACAGATAGAAACAAAGTATTTTCATTTACTTACAAATTAAAATTCTCGTAGTATTAATTAAATGATTAAACTTGTTACTTTAACAACCAAAATAGAAATTAACTGTTGTAACAAGCAAAATTGTATTTAGTAAACAATTAATTGTTCAAAGATAGATTATAATAATTTATAATAATAATAATAATAATTAAAAAATAAACTGTTTACACCTGCCCGGTTTCAAAATCTATACACTGTAAATACGCTTGAATATGACTTTGAATTCATTTTTTATAAAAATTAAATTGAGCAGACTATTTTTTTTTTCTTTATTAAGGAATTGAACTTAAAAACTGATATATAAAAAATAAAATAAAACAGAAATACAAAAATGCAAAATCATATTCTCTATATGAAAAATAAAAACAGAATAGTTTCTTAAAAATGTTTTACTTTCCTATAAAAATATGTAAATAAATTATAATGCTATTTTTTATCATACATTGTTATAAGCAAAATGGCCTTTTCTTTCTTTCTTTCTTTTTTTTAATCTATGTGTCTTATTCAATATAATAGGTACTCACTTTTATAGCTATAAATATATGCATAAATTATGCCATCACGTATAAAATAAAAAATATCTAATTAAATGAACCTAAAATCTGAAAAGTCTGAATTTATTAAGAGAAAAGGAAATTATTTTTACAATTTCAGAGATAATTGCAATAGATTTAAATTTAGTTATTCTTGAATAAGAATCATTGTCCAAACTAATATATTTTATGAAATTTTTAAAATACAAAAAATACAGAGCTATAATGTTATAAATATATTATTTAAATATTCCTTATTTGTATATATAGATATATTTTTGCTTTTGCGGGGTCTTTTAATACGATGAAACAGATCATCAGCCGTAGTCTATTTTCATTTTATCAATAAGAAGTCTTTCTTTTCAAAACGGAATGAGTGTGAATGTGGTTCTAGAAATGCGTTTTCTGGGAATTCGCTTTTCGGTCAAAACATGGATAAACATACGCTTTGCAAAGCAACTGGTTATACAAATATGCACTTTTTTGAAATGTAGAAAATTGTTGTACGCACACACACACACACATATATATATACATACATATATATATATACATATATATATATATATACATATATATATATATATATATATATATATATATATATATATATATATATATATATATATATATATATATATATATATATATATATATATATATATATATATATATATATATATATATATATATATATATATATATATGTATATATTAAATAAATTGAGTATATACAGTTATGTAAAAAATCTGCCTAAAAATATTTATAGACTACTTAATCAATATTATTTATATAATGTGAAAAGTATGATATTGTACACTATACAATACAAAATCATAAATGTGGTCATTCTCTCATTCAAATAATGAAGGAATTATAACAATTCTTTGCTGTTTCGTTTTTGTGTTTGGATGTTTTTGAAAGTAACAGCGAAACCGCAGTATTTAAAATTAGATACAAAATGGTATCTTCTCACCTTTATAATGAGTTAATAAAAAGAAAATTTTATCCATGATTAACCATTTCCAAAAAATGAATGTGTACATTTTATTATTATTTTTTGAAAAGTTTGAAAATGAACCAGATGAAAATTTTGCGTTTCAATTCATAAGATATATTTAGCTTTGTAAACTTTTTTTTTCTAAATTGGTATAATAAATCAACCTCATACACTCTAGTTTATCTAAAATATTTTATGTTCAACTCATCGTTATGTACTGTGTGAGATTATTGAATTTGACCCCACAATAGTGTTTTCTGATACTTATTTATGATTTTTTGTCTTGATATCACAAAATTACAAGTTGTTCATATGATTGCAACACAGTTTGCAATAAGAAACATTAATGTATATATATATATATATATATATATATATATATATGTATGTATATCGCACAGCAATTTAGTAGGGAAAAATATAACACTACCTTTTTATTTGAAAAAAAAGAAAAAACCTTAATTAGGTCTTATTTTATTAAATAATAAGTTAATTAATATATTCTTTAACAATAATTCCATTCCCTTCTTTGAAACCGTTTGCAAAATTAATATATATATATATACATATTTAATTGTCTTAACGTATGTCTTTCAAAGCTATTTCTTCTTTTCCCTCCAAACAGAAATATCCCTGATAGACAGTAGGTCAACCCTGTCTCAAAATGAAAAATCAATTAAATGAAAATTACATTGCTACGCAATTTTAATCACGTAACATATCGTCACGTATAAGTCCCGTACTCTCTTTTCAATTCCCCTAATATAAAAAATTTTACATCCCAAAATAAAGTGCCTTTTTCTTATTGTCGTTGCTAAGTAAACTACGCTGGAAAATCCTACGATATTATTAAAATAAATATGGCCAGTTTAATTTCACTTCTTAATTATTGATTCTATTTTAATACGGACCATGACTGCTTTGTAACAAAAGCGTGGCAATGTGAGCCCTTACATATATATATATATATATATATATATATATATATATGTGTGTGTGTGTGTGTGTGTGTGTGTGTGTGTGAGTGTGTGTGTGTGTGTGTTTAATCGTTAAAAACTTAGAAAAAATATTGCAGAAAAAATGTGTTAACATTTTATTTTAAATTGTGATTATTACAGAAATACATAGAAAGGGAATTATTCTGCATGTAGCCGTTTTTATTCAAGAAAGGGATTTATGAAATTTTGTCGATATTTTTAAATGACACTTTTCACGATCTTTGCGTTTGTTATAACTAATTTATACATTACTTCTACAATTTCTGATCCATCTTAGAAAAATATATAAAGGAAATAAAAATGAATAATTTTTTGCACATTTTTTTAAAGGCCCTGGTCATTTTTCGACCTATGTGTAGCAATGGTTCTCTGAAGTACCACCTCACCAAATCTTTATTAATTACTAAGATGATATATATATATATATATATATATATATTATTGTTTGTATCTATAAGTATTATTCGTATTATTCGTAACTTAAAAAAAAAAAAAAAAAAAAAGTAGTTTTCAAATACATATTTTTTTATATGTGTTAGATAAACGGTTAACATTTGCGACTGTTTCCGATAATTTCTCTCTTTAAAGTATAGAAGTTGGTCACAAATATTATGTTTTTACACAATTTGTTGTAGATTCCTTTTCAAAATTGTAATCAAATCTTTATTGTATAAATGTAATTAATTATATTCTTTTTTTCTCTTTGATTTTAAAGCTTAGGAAATTTTAATCAAGCGGAAGCACATTAATTATGTAAAAAGGAAAAAAGAAGAAAATAAAAAGTAAAACGTAAATCGTGATAAATTGTAGATCAGTACGACATTTAATTTTAAATAAAAAATAATGTTTTGTAACAATGTAAACAAAGATTAAAACAAATTACGAGTGACTTGGCAAAAATGTTGAATTTAATTCATATAAAGATATAAATATATTTTAAAAATAATTATACCTTTATATAAAAAATATACAAATTCAATTAACTGTTCTTTAAACTAACTAAAAATGTACATAATTAATTTCTACACATTTATTTAAACATTATAAAATGTTAATTTCCACCAACTTAAAAATACGGATTTATTGATTATTGAATCAATAAATTTAATGTTTAATTTATAAATTAATTTTACAAGTCTAAATAATTTTACAAACATATTTTGTAAAATAATGAACCAGAAATAAATTGTAGGTAATTATTATATCATAAAACCCACTTAAATGTTAATAAGTGAAGCTTTTGATGCCAATTTCGTTTTATTTTTATTATCGTCTAATCTTTGATACCAATTAATTTTATTTTTATTATCGTCTATCACCTGAAGACTAAAAAAGAAAAAAAAAATAATGTAGAAGACAAAATATAAGTTATTTATAGTAAAACTGAAATTCTTTTAAATACTCTTTATTTATTTGGCACTGAAATTTCATATTAAATTAGAAACGTTAGTTACAAGTTTTTAAAATCAATTCAACGATCGATTTCAGCACTTCAAATTTTAATATACGTCGTTTAAGGCACTTCTGTTCGTCTAATTATTCAAGAAACTTTCCATAAACTTTTATTAAATCCTTAATTAAATTTTCTCGCATAAAATTAGTATTCGAAAATTAAAGGAATATTGATTTCGTTTGCTCTGATAATAAAGCTTGTATGTAATTTATAAATTAAATGTTCATAATTATGTACAAAATGATATATTCTGTGTTTTCTAAAATTTATTAAATAAATAGTTATTTTTGAATATCAATGCTATATTCATATGTTTATATGTATATGCACAATTTGAAAGATATGAGTGTGTCTGCAACCAATTACGAGTTATTATCTATTAATATTACACTTAATTTTTAAATTAATTTTTATTATTGAAAAAAAAAAATAAACAACATAAAGTGTAGTATAAGTGCACCAGTGATTGACACTTTTAGAGCAATCTCTGATGTTTTTAATGTTCTAGTCTTCAGAAAATATTTTTAGAAATCTTAAGTTAATACATATGGTATGAAAGACATTCAGAACCAAATATATATTAAAATGTATACATTTGAAAACATTTTTTTTTTTTTTTTTTTTTTTTTTTTTTATGAATTTTTATTTCACACACACTCAATGTTCCAGCAATTGGCACTACTAGTTTTTCCTTTTATTAGTAATTGGCATCGGTGCTTGAGAACAATGTTCCAGTGTTTCACACTGCTAGTTATTCATTTTACCAGTTATTAGCACCCTATGCTAATAACTGGTAAAAAATGTTTTAATAAAATGTTAAAATTCTCAGCGTTCCAAGAGCGATGAGCAGGGACTGTCCCATGTTCAACAACTATACCTCGCATACAGGGGCGCAAAAATATGCGCATATGGCAGTATTTGAGAGAAGTGTGTAGTTGGGCTCATAGAAGCCCGTTGGTATAGTCTGCAAATTGTTTGACAATCGGATAGGAGCAATGACACTAATAGATGATAGGGGAAAGGTGGGTAAATGTACACACCTAGTAGATATTTCGTTATAAGTATAAGAAATGAAAAGATAGAGTCTCGAAAATATGCAGAAGCATAGTTTATTACCTTATAAAGGTGTGAAAAAAAAATTACAGCTTAAAGGAAATATATTGAAAAATGCATGGGGGGGGGATCCCAAATGCGTACTCTTACCCGTCACGTCGGGTAGTACGCTCTTAGGAAGTGCGCACTAGAGAATTTCATATAAGAACTGACAAACGATTTCTAATAAAAATTTAAAAATATATTAGCAGAAACACTCAAAAAAAAAATCTCTTATAGGAATACCTACAATGTGTAAAAAAAAAAAAAAAAAAAAAACTTAAACATCATATAACGCATTTTCCAAAATAAGAAATTTAATTAAATTAATTCAGTAATATTTTCTATCTGCTTCCATTTATTGCCAGCATATATTTTCAATTTTTATGACATAATTAAACTTACGTATCGTCTTCTTGCTGCATTTTCCCCCGCATTTACTATGTGATTTTTTTCACTTTAAATTAACTAATTTGTATACAAACATATTGTTTGTTTTACTTTGTAATACGTGTATTTGTGCATGTGTGTACATTTTGTTTATGTATTATATATATACAAACGAAACAAAAGTGTCCGAACACTAACAAAAATTCATATATAAAAAAAAAGTACGCTTAATATAATTTTGCTAAATAAATCCTTGTCGAAACCTGTTCTTAGACTTTCTAAGAACAGGATTCGGCAGGGATTTTTTTAACCAAACAGTATTAAGTGTAATTTTTCTATACATGAATTTTTACTTGTGCTTGGACACTTTTGTTTCGTTTGTATATATATAATACATAAAAACATGTACACACATATACCGACTGTACGTATATATGTATATCTTAGCACATGTATATTATACATACGTATGTAACGGATTATTATACGTATTATACATACGTATGTATACGTATGTAAGTAAAAACATTGCATATTAATTACGAAAATTATTGCAAGTTTAAAAATTTAAATGCACGCAGTCTTTAAAAAATAATATAGCAAAATATTTTCTCTTAAAATATGAATAAGTGACCAATTTATTGGACTTTTTTTTATATTTTTTTAATATTGTATTTATTTATTTTTTTTTAATTTTAAAAAGACATTTATAAGCTCAAAATATCCAATATATATTTATCCGGGAGTGCAATTTGGACACTAACCATACTCTGCTTGCAGCGTCAGTTTATAAGCTTTCTTTTTATTGCTAAAGATAAAGTAAACTTCGTTCAGTTTATTTTTTAGAAAATAGAAAAAGTTTGGAATAATAATAATACGATTATATACTGTAAGTTTGAAAAGCTACCCATTTTTAATTGCCATTGTAACTTACAACTTGTGTAGTTGTAAGAGAAAATAACTTCTCTTTAAAGATTAAACATGTTGGTGTCCTATTTTTTTTTCAGTGTGATTGCCAGAAAATGTGTATTGATATTGGTGTTATTTAAGATTTTTAATATTCTATTAAGTAAAAGGAAACAAGCAGCAAAATATTTGTATATATATGTTCGCCTGTATCATACTAAATTTATTAATGAACTTATTACTTTTAATAGTCTTCAAAATGAACCATTTGAGAATTAAGTTATATTATATAGAAAAAATTTAAAATCCAGTTAAAGTATCTAATTTCAAGTTAATTAAACAATAAAATATTTATTTTTACATTGTCTGATAAATCATCAGTTAAATGCAATATCTATAATACATACTTTTTGTAAATTTAAATAATTTGCATTTTTTATCAAAAAGAAAAAAAAAAATCTTTTACTTATCATAAATTTAATGCTTTTAGAAACACAATATTTATAAATTCTTCACCGATTGTTTCATAACATTTCCCATATTCGTAAGAAAATATAAAGAAAATATGTTTAAAATCGTTTTAGACACTTAGATGATTAAGAAACTCTCAAGGAAGCTATTAAAAGTATGTTTGTTGAAAGCTAAACTTTGAAAATATTTCTGCGTTTATTTTTTAAAATAAGTAAATGATTCTTGGATACGTTTATTGATCCAGAACATTTAACAAAATATTTGTAGTTCAAAAATTAATTAAAGTTGTAACAAAGTAGTAACAATAATAATACTACCGTTCTTTTTTTATGAAAAAAAAATAATATATATATATATATATATATATATATATATATATATATATACCACTATTTAGCAACAAATAGTCAAATATACCTGTACAATAGTACCGAATTAGATTATTATTATTATTACTGCTATTATTTTTATTTTTATTACTATTATTATTAAAATTTATCTAGTTATGTATGTGATTGTCTTTCATGAATTCAAATAATTTCTGTACATTTGACAAATGGTGTTTCATATATTTTATTTTATACATTTATTGTATAAATAAACACAATATTTACGAACAATAACAACCAATGTAAAATCTACAATTTGCTAACAATCTTGTCTTACAACGCCGCGTGTGTGTGAGTCTTTGTTTGCGCGTGTGTTGTAAAGTAATAATAAAAAAAAAAAAAAAAAAAAAAAAAAACATTTCTATGCGTTAGAAATTGCGATAGAAAAACAAATCTTATTTTTAATAAGATAATCACTTTTTCTTTCTTCCTTTTTTTTTTTTTTTTTTTTTTTTTTTTTTTACACAAATAAATTTTTCTACTCACTGAAAAGACAGAAATCACAATTTGTTGAGAGTATAACATTCTGTAATATTTAATATCGATTAGAAGCATATGAAATAATTTTTTAAACAGTCTTTTCTCTGAAAAAAAAAAAAAAAAAAACTACTTCAGGCATTTTTTTTTTCTTTTAGTGTAATTCGAATGCTTAATTATGTCTTAAGAATGTAATTTGCCGGCCGAAAATTGCCTGACAAGCAACTTCATTTTCAAAATAAATAATTATTTTATTCAATTTTAAATAAAAATAATACTTTCTTAAACGAAATGTATTACAGTTTAAATCAAATTATAGTTTTTAAAATTATAGTATAATTTAAATTTCCTTAATATATGCATCACAATATTTTATTTAATTATATTTATTATAGATATGTTTATCATTGTGAAAATAATTTTAGAAAATATTTCATTAAATTAAAAGTTACACTATTACTCTATCCTGTTACTACGTATTTTACACTATGAATTGATGTCAAAAGACAGAGGGCTTAAAGTGTTTGCATTTCAAGTTAATAACTTTACCAAGTTCCTTAAAGCCTCTCTTAATCAACTAATTAAGCGACTTAAGTGTTTAATATATTAATTATCAAAGTATACACAGAATTAGTATTAGGTTAAAACCATAATATTATCAATAAAGCTATTGATATTTAAGCTTAACCCAGAATAAGAGTAAACTAAATCTGTAATAATTTTAATACATGAGTTGTTTGTTTTTCGGCTAAAAAGAAATAATTAATTATAACTATTAATTTATTACAAATATTTTTGTGTCTATATAGTAGGGACATTGGTGTTTAATTAAAATTTAGTTTTTTTTAAAAGTTTACTGATTATCACATAACAAATTTTGTTCACTTTTGTGCAATAGAAGCTGAAACATAACTTTCACACAAATACCCTTCACCAAATATTTTAATTTTCATTTAAGTTTTAACTTTGGTGGAGCTCCTAAATTACTGATTAATATAAATTACCAAAATGTTTTATTTAATACTCATAGAAAATCACTCACTTATTTCCTTAATTTAATGAAATTATATTCAGGACGTCTTAAATCGCATAAATTCATCAAATTTGGAAATAAAATATTTAAATGAATTAGTTCCATTGTTCCTCCTTTTTAATTTATTGTATACGTAATAAATTAAAAATCAAATTTACATACATTAGAAGAAATTGTATAAATATTTTTACACACGCTGTTTGAGTAAATCCATTTTATTTTATTTTATTTTATTTTATTCCCCTTTAAAGGGTTTTAAAATATTTTTACGCAAATGAGTCACTTTATATAGAAAAACTCTAAAGGATAATTTTAACTAGTTTGTGTTTAAAAATTTTTTTTCAGTACATTTAATATATTAAAATATATTTAGTGTTATGTGTTATTATATATATATATATATATATATATATATATATATATATATGTATATGTGTTACTATATATAATTATATATATATATATATATATATATATATATGTGTGTGTGTGTGTGTGTGTGTGTATGTGTGTGTGTGTGTGTGTGTTATGTAAATAAAGCATTTGAGCCGACAGCATTACTGTAAAAATAAATAAATAAATATATAAATATATATACATGATTATACATGTCCTTTTTATTTTCTAGCATTTTAAGTTAAAAAAATAATCGACATGTTAAAGAGATTTGTTTCGTCTTTAAATTTCTCAAACGTAATTTGGAGTTTATGAATAAAACATTCATTAAAACTAAAATTTTTTGCTCTTATATATTTTTTTTCTAATTATTTTAAAATAATACTGTTTAAAATAATAATAATAATAATAATAATAATTTTAATAATAATATGAGTTTTTGACAAGATTTGAAAAAAAAATAATATATGAATGTTTTAGGTACACACACACACACATATATATGTATATATATATAATTTTTTAATTAAAAAAATAAAAAATGACTTAATTACATTTTTTTTAAATACTACATTCGGTGATGACTGTTTACTGACAAAATAGCTTTTTTTTTTTTTTTTTTTTTTTTTTTTTTTACATTAGAAAAAATTAATGAGATCTATTTTTGTAAATGGTTAGTGCACTAGTCTAGTAATATTATTTTTAACAATCAGTGTCAATTTTTAAAAATCTATCAATGTATTTTAGGGATTATTGTCCATTCATGGAGACTTGAGATGTATATATATATATATATATATATATATATATATATATAGAGAGAGAGAGAGAGAGAGAGAGAGAAATAAAATCAGACTTTTGTCTGTATATTTTTCAGAATTAAAAAAAAAAAAAAAAAAAAAATACAATATCTTCACGTTTTATACACCATGAAAGCCAAAAATGACTTCAGAAAATTTTGTTTATGAATGCGTGTATGTGTGGCGTCCTGTCTGTATGTGTGTAACGGTATTTTTGTACGGGTATCACATGGGAACGGACACACGGAATTCAACGGCGCTTGGCAGGAATTTAGGTCTTTGTACAACTTAATATTATATCTTTAAACTGTTTCGAAATTCCCCACCAGTTCCCACCTGGAGAGGAGGGGATGCAAAAACACGGTTTCAAGCATAACACGGCTCTAAATTACTTCACAGTAAACAAATTGCACAAGGAAAAACACATACGCTAAAAAAAAAAAAAAAAAAAAAAAAACTATCTACGATTTAGGAAATTTCGATTTTTAAGGGGAGAGAGGGGGGAAATCGATTTTGGCGGGGAATTTCGCAAATTCCGGATTAAACCTACCAAAATAGAACAGAGATGTTGAAAAAAGTTGTGCGACTTCCTTAGAATATTTCCATAAACACTTTTTTTTTTTTTTTTTTTTAAGGGGATGACACGAGGAGGCAAAATCCAGACACCCCGTTTAACGTTAAATTTGTCCTGAGAAATCTAAGGTGGCTGCGGTCACGAATCTCGGTACTTGGATTGCTTATATGTATCCTACACCTAAAGTAACGGTATTTTTCGAAATTACCCCCCCCTTACCCCCCTTCTGGGGGCAGAAGGCAAAAACACCTTTGTAAGAATAACTCGGCTCAAAATTACTTCACAGTGAAGAAATTGCACGAGGAGTCTGCACATGTGTACGAATAAAACTTTATCTGCGATTTAGGAAGTTTTGATTTTTTAAGGGGAGGAGGGAGGAGGGAAATCGAATACTGGCAGCAAATATTTCAAATTCGGGATTTTTAGTAGAACTCTGCCAAAATGGGTCATAGCTGTTGAAAACAGGCGAATTTTTGTGTGTGGATGTTGGTTTCATACTTTAGTTAATTAAAAAAAATCTCATTGTCCGATCGATAAGCTGTTTAATCCGACGGATTCAGAAAAAATGCCCTTTTCATTTGGTAACTTATTTGTAACACATTTTATTTAGATTTTTAAAAATTAATTAAAATATGAAAATAATAACCTTATTACTATATCTATGAATGAAATATATTTCCACACGAAAAAATGAATAAATAAATAAATTTGCTCATGCATATAGAAAATGGAAATATGAAAATGGTGTAAAAGAAACATCCATAACCTTTTTTAATATACTTCAATTTTAGATTTTTCTCTTTCTTGCTGTGATTAAGTAAGTATGTTTTTAACACAGATAAATCACGCTTGGCATGGAGGCGAATTCGTTGATAATCCTGGGCATTCTTTTTTTTTTTTTTTTATGCTGAAATGTATCAGAGATTTTTCGCCAAGGACTCTTCTTTTGTGGAAGCATCTTTAAGCCAAGAAGCGCATCAAAAATATAAATAAATTATAAAATATTGAAAAACTGAAGAAAAAGGAAAGGAATGAAAAATGAAAAAAAAAAAAAAAAAAAAAAAAGAAAAAAAAATTATGAAAAAAAAAAATAATAATAATCAGATAAAATATGTATTTTTGTCTAAAATTTCAATAAAAATTCAAAAGTCACCAAGAGGAACTATATTAAGTCTGTACTGTGATCAGGTTTATATATTTATTTATTTTTCTATATACCAACTACTATTATCTAACTCAACTTCTATTATAACCAAAATATATATATATACATATATATTTTTTCATGCGATAGGCGTAGCCGATGGTAATGTTATAATATTATATTTGGCATGAAATTTCTGTCAATTTATAGTTGAGCAAATAAATCAAATAAATTTAGAAAATAACGTGAAAGAGAACATTATGTGCACCACGTAAAATTTTGTTCATGTGTAACTGGGACTCAAATATAAAATTGCTACTTCATTTTTTCGACACTGTCTGTTTCGAAACTGCCATCTGATTAGCACCCAAATGGAAGCTCACTGATAAGCTATTGTCGCGGGCAATAAGGTACGGCTCCTGAGTGGGTCGCTGTGGAAGACAGTGGGTAGAAGAAGCGGGTTTTTCACCAATTTCATGATATTTTAAATTTTTATTTATTTATTTATTTATTTATTTATTATGTAAAGCGATATAGAAAAGAGTTTCCTGTAAATATAGCGACCAGCAAAGCAGGGAAAGCCTTCGTTGATCCACTACCTTCATTATTTTCATGAGTTTAAAAATGGTTTCGTTAACAAACTTTGATCTGTTGGCACGCAAATAAGCATCAGGTCGAGTTTTGTACACTTTAGGTTTGATTTTCAATTTTTTTCCGCATTAAAAATTCGGTTCGTTCCCGAACCGGGGCTTTTCTATTAATAAATAAATAAATAAATAATTTAATTTAATAATAAAAAAAAAATGTCTGTTAAAATTTTTAGTAGAAAGTGTTTATTGTTTCTCAAAATGTGGAAAGAATATCTACTAAAATTGAATTCTAATACTCGATAATGCTGCTATTTGCTTTTAAATATATATATATATATATATATATATATATATATATATATATATATATATATATGAGTATGTAAAAGTACGTTAAAGTAAAACGCCTTTTCTAAGGAATTCATATTAAAAATTAGCTAGGGTGTTATTTTTAAAACGTTAAATAATTTTCTGAAAGCATTATAGTCCTTTACCTGCTTCAATTATTTTATAAATAAAAATAGTATCTACATATGAATTAATTATTTTTAAATCTCAAATTAAAATTTATAAACAACAAATATATGAATATTAATGTTATAATGAAGTATGTGCATTTATCAGTAACAATAAAAGTTTTAGAACTATAAGAACATTGAAATAAAACTTTTACAACATTCAAAATTTCTGCGCATTAAATAGAAAAAATTATAAAAATAAATCTTTGAAACACTTACTTCCAAATTAACTCTGCGTGAAAAGATTTTCTTATATATATATATATATATATATATATATATATATATATATATATATATATATACATATGCATATATATATACATACATATATATATATATATATATATATATATATATATATATATATATATATATATATGTATATATACAGTGGTGGCCAAAAGTGTGGACATTTTTTGAAAGTTTCATGTTTTTCAACTTTGTGTGCTTGTAGAAGATATTAATTTTCACTTAAATACAAATGTTTACATATCAAATTGAAGGTAATTTAATGTAGAATTTAATAACAAAAACAGTATTACAATATCAGTATTCCAAAAAAATGCTACGCAACTAATAGTAAGATCTATCTTAGATTTGCATTTTTTTAAAGTGATACTTACACAATCAATACTTAGTAGGATAACCCTTTTTTTTTAAGAGAGCTTCACAACGTCTTTTCATCGAGTAAACGAGTATTTGTAGTTCATCTTTCGTAATCACATGGTGCCAAGAATCAATTATAGATTCAATAAGTTCTCTTTTATTGGATGGATGTTTTTTTCGTACAAGAATTTTCAAACGTCGCCACGAATTTTCAGTTGGATTGAGATTAGGGCTGTTTTCTGGCCAAGGTAATATATCTATGCCTTTATTTTGAAACCATGCTTTGCATACATTTGCTGCATAGCATGGAGCTGAATCCTGCTGAAAAATAAATGGTGCTTTGTTGGGGAAGAAATCCCTGATTGAAGGTATCAATTTTGGTTCCAGTACAGTTTCGATGTATATTTTGGCATTCAGAATGCCATCAATCACTTGAATTCGGGCCACACTATCGGCAGACATACATGCCCAAATCATGACATTTGTTGGGCTTTTTGTAGTTGCTTCAATGCAATCAGGATGAAGTGCTTCACCTACTCTACGTCTCACGTATTTTCTACCATCACTACCAAAGAGCGATATTTTACTCTCATCGCTCCAGATTACTTGCTTCTATTGATTTTCTGACCATTTAATGTATTATTTTGCCCACTTAACTCGTTTTTTGCGTTGCTTTTGATTGAAATAGGGTTTTTTCCTTGAAATTCTAGCTTGTAGTCCAAATCCTGATAACCTTCTTCTTATTGTTCTTGAACTTACTGCAATACCCGCTGCATTCATTTCACATCTAATGACATCTGATGAAATGTTTCTATCTTGAAGGCATAGCCGTTTACTTTTTCTATCGGCAGTAGCACTTGTGCATTTTTTTCGGCCTGATTTAACCTTATTTTCCACTGATTTCTTCTTTTCATAACGTAAACAGACCTTTCGTACACCAGAACAAGTCACTGAACCACCAACTTGTCTTGCAATTAATCATAAGAGAGGCCATTTTCTCTCAATATGATAATTCGGCTTTTTTTTGTAGATGTCCAATCAGTTCTTCTTGTTGGTGACATTGTTTAAAATTAGTTTAATTAAAAAAATAAAGACTTCAAATATTCAAAAACAGCAATACTCTATTTAATTGTGCTAGTATGCATCATTCCGCAAAATATTTCCACAACAATAACTATTTTACCATCCAAATAACCTAAACTATAGTTACAGACATTTGATTGGTCCTCAGAACAGTGTTTGTGATTGGCCAGTACGCTTTTATTACAAAACACGTCATTATTCAAAAAGATTTGTGTTTGTTTGTTCTACTAAAATGAGCATAACTTTTTTTATAATTCAGATATTTTAATTCTGTTTTTGTTATTAAATTCTACATTAAATTACCTTCAATTTGCTATATAAACATTTGTATTTAAGTGAAAATTAATATATTCTACAATACAAGCACACAAAGTTGAAAAACATGAAACTTTCAAAAAATGTCCACACTTTTGGCCACCACTGTATATATATATATATATATATATATATATATATATATATATATATATATATATATATATATATATATATATAACCCCTATTATTATAAAACAATATTTAAAAAAATAAATACATAAATATATTTCCTTTACTTATACTGTTCTATGAAATGTTAAAATGCCAAATGTATGGCTTGAAATAATACTAATAATAATACAAAAATACAAAACCGACCACGAATGTCCGTCAACCTTATACAATGATTAGAATGCTTATTTTCAGTGTTTAAA
Organism: Salticus scenicus; assembly: GCA_963930645.1. NCBI lineage: Eukaryota > Metazoa > Arthropoda > Arachnida > Araneae > Salticidae > Salticus > Salticus scenicus. The sequence continues at coordinate 117,049,601 of OZ005652.1, read as the reverse complement.
TATAATATTCTATTCTTCATTGTTGGACATACTTCTCTATGAACCGAAATATTTTAGAAAAAAAAAAATACAAATTCTGATATTTATTGGCATAATGTATTTTTATATAAATAGAAAATTGTCATTAACTTCTGGATATTTAAAGAAATTCTAATTAAAACGAAATTTAAGAACTTGATGAGATCTAGTTGAACTCTTTTCCCCAAAGAAAAAAAATAAGTATTTTAAATTTCATGTTATTCTTAAACAATATATTTAAATTAGAATTTAACGAAATATATTTTACTTTTTTAAATTTATCTTCGTACCTTTTCATACAAAGTTTTTAAGAGAGAAAAATGTTTGTTTTAGCATTTACAAAATAAGGAAATTGTATTTTGAAATCAATTTAGACTCAAACGAATCTAATTTAAAGTTTTCAATGAGTTATTTTGCAACTTTTCGGAAATTTCTTTGTACATTAAATTAGGGAGCCACGAGTGTGTTTAAATCTTAAATAAAACCACCAAACTTTTTTTTATTATATTTGAATTGAACAAATAATTTATTCTGCTTTCATTTTCAAAATTCAATTCACTTAATTTTCTCAAGTTTACAGTTTACGTATTTATTATTCTTATAAAAAATTAATACCTTATATTTTTTTACCATTTTAATCGTGCTCTTTTTTTTTTTTTTTTTTTATTGTTGTTCGGACATTGTCTTACGTTTTTCGATCATAAAAAATGTTAATACGTTTTTTCGGATAATTTTTAAAAGAAATCTTACGTAAGTTTATTTAATTATAAATAAATTTTATGAAAATGAAAAATTTCAAATATATACTATGATTTATGTATTTGATTAAATATATGTTAATTCATTCATGAAAATTTCAATTATTTTTTTGACACATAAATACATTTTTTTTTTTTTTTTTTAAGTAAACTAAATGTTTGTATTCTAATAATAGCTCATATTACAAAATTAAAATTTTATACTTTCATGTTTTTATTATTATTATTATTATTACATACCTGTTCACAAAATTAATTACATCAAATTCGTTGATTTGCAGAAAGATAAAAAGAATTATTTCTTATTTGAATTTGTTGTACAATGTGTTCAGGATTTATGACAAAGTGTTAAAAAATTACAAGATTAAAAGCACTTTTTACATACCATTTTTTAAATTTTATCTTGAATCATATAAACGCTACCGAAGGCAGCGGGAACTTGGAACAATTGGCTATATGTATTAAAAAAATTCATTGTTATCCAGTTTTGAGTTATTATGTAAGTTTCAAATGACTAGCTAGCTAGCCGGGAAGTTAGTTAAAAATCAGTCATGACAATGGACGACAGAAAACATTAATAATAATATTGACCATCTTCTGTCTGGAACGATTCCGGTTTAGACCGCTTCAAAAAAGAGACTTTTGGTAACCTTTTTTTTTTTCTCTCTTTTTCCTTAGAAATGTTTTTTTTTTTTTTTTTTTTTTTAAATTAATCTGCATAAATGTTACATCATTTGAAAGATCTTTCAAAACTGAAAATTTTTTGTGCTTGCACCTTTCCCTTAATCTCAATACCTAAAAAGATTTCAACGAAAGTTTATAACTACCATTGCAATTCTAAAATACCCAAGGAGGATAAAATAAAAATGTAATATAAAATTCAATCATAAAAATTATGAGCTCATTGTTATTACATTATTTTCTTGCAATCATGATAATGTACTTATCTGATATAAACAAACAGTTGATTGTGACGTCATATTTATCAAATAAGTTAAAATAAATATGGTTACAAAGAACGTATATAAGGTTACTTCGTTACAAATATGGTACCTTTCATTTGGCACCTTATTTGTAACGAAGTTTTGATTACATATTTTAGAATTAATTAAAATATGAAAATAATTTCAAAATTGACATTTAAATTTATGATTGTTGCCAAAAGTTTTTACCAGTTATTGTTATATATATATATATTAAAAGGGGGGGGGGGGGCATAAGATGAAATAATGTTTTCACGCGAAAAATTAAAAATTAAAATATATTAAATTTGCCCATGCATATAAAAAATCTATATAATAATAGGCAAGCATAAAATTTGTAGTCCCTTTTTAACATATTAATTATGGGAGTAGAGGGTTGAAAATGGTATCATTCCAAAGGTATGGTTAGCCGGAAGGTGCGAATACAAATATTATTTTCTTACGATGTCAAGAAGGTATTTAAAAATACATTTATTTTTTATGCATTTTCCCCCATTTTTCCCTTTTATACACGTATTCCTTTACATTAAAAAATACCTAAAAGTAGAAAGTTGTTAAATCTGGCAATTTCATAAAGCTCAAATAAAACCATAGACTCAGTAATTTGTATAATGTAGCATCACTATACGCAAGCGAAGTGATGACGTCACTGTCTGTCCATGGAGCCATGAAAAAGATTTTTTATGTTAATCATCCATTGGATTTTTTGTAAAAAAATATTAAAAAATAACGGAAATTATCCGCCGATTTTAATTCCGATATTTGGGTATAGTATATATAACTATAAGTTACTGTCTACATGTGTTTGATTGAGTTATTTTTTCTGTAAAATTGATAAAATTTTAATTTAAAATCACAAAACTCCAGAACAAAAAATGGCAATCTTCCAGTTTCGAATGTAAACATAAACATTTCGTTTAAAAGGGTGATATTTAAACAATAAATATTCAACTAATATACTAAATAAAAGGAAAATGGATTTGTTATTAACTGCTGCATGTATAAGTAGAAGATACGGAAAAAATTCCGATTTCCGTTTTTTGCTGAATTTACATGTTTTGAGCTTTCTTTACGTTTCAATTAACTGAAATTGGCTACTTATTTTTTAAAAAAGTGTCTTTATTGCTAGCTTTTGTGGGTAGAAGAAGCAAGTAGAAGATACATAAAAACTTTTGAATTCCGGTTTTCGAAGAATTTACACGTTTTGAGATTTCCTTGCATTTTAATTAAGTGAAATTGACTACTTATTTTTATTTTTTAAAAAATGGATTTATTATTCTTTCCTCTGCATATATAAGTAGAAAATATAAGATTCAGAAAAGTTTTAGATTTTCGGTTTTCGAAAATGTTACACGTTTTGAAATTTTCCGAACTCAATTCGACCATTTTTGAAAAATATCTTTTTTTTTTTTTTTTTTTTTTTTTTTTTTGTTCAAACACTGTACTTTATGAAACAATCGAATTAATTTAACAGAATTTGATACTTAGTTGGGCCTTGGCTTGACATGGTACCTATTAGCTTCTGGCCTGTATCACACAACAGGGGGCGTTTTCACGTTGCGATTTTCTCTCATTCCAGGAAAGGCTAACATCTACAGAGAGAAATAGTTATATTAAGTAAAACTCTGCTGATTCAGTTAGAGTGAATATCGGCAAACAATTGCCGCAGCTGTGTTGCAATTGCATTCCGTTTAGGACAAGACAATAACTTTGCTTTGCCTCGCTTTACAAAAAAAAATGATCGAGTTTCGACCACTGGGCGATACTAGTACTTATTAAAATAGGTCGAAGAAGGAAGCGAAATAAGTACTGAGTTTTATTACGATAAATACGATATAAAATATGATACGTTATATTACACTTATAGTGTTGTGTAACTAGCTATTTTCGTTAAAAGAAATAGTTTGTTCGTTCGGTGCAACTTGTACATTAGTCCCCTTTAAATATAATGTCCAGCGAAGCAGGCAAAGCAGTCGTTGATTCACTACCTTAATTGATGTCACATTCCGTCATGCTTGACGGGGTTATATCTGTACTCATAAGTATAAATGATTTAAGTCCATATTCTTGATTTTTCAGGAGACGAAAAATAAAGTTAAACTAACTAAAAACTAACCAGAAGAATCGATTAGGAAAAAGGGATAATGTTGATTTTTTTTATCCTTTATACCGTTCAGTGGTTGTCAAGCTTCATTTAATAAAGGTAAAAAATTGAATTTAATATTTTATACAAAGATTAATGCTAAATTTCTGACTTGAATCTTTTTTTACCAATAGATTTTTTCAAAGACTAAATGACATGGATTTAAATCCTTTATACCAATCGATAGAGAATTTTTTTCTGGTTCTCACTATGTACTTAACTCAAAATCGACATTTCTGGACTTCAATCCTTTATACTTATCAGTGCATATATACTAGTATAAGAGAGTTGACCTACAGAAGTTTACTCAAAAAAAGAGATCAACTGTCAGGACACACATCTGGATCTGTAAAAGATTTTTTTCCACCATTATTAAATTTTGAAGCTTCGAACTATGAAGAGTTGATTAGTTGCCTACGTGTTTAATATCTCTCTTTTTCCATGCCTGCAATGATTGAAAATGTGATAAACAAGGATTTTTTGTCATTTCTATAGACTAAACAATTGTCAAAGCTTAAATTCATAAAATTCTCATGTTACATTCAGGCTGTTGAAAGGATTGTGAATCTGATCAATGAATCTTCAGTAAAAGGTATTTGGAAAAGATTCAAGAGATTAATTTATAAGAACAACTTTATACACGCGATTATCAATGCCAAAATCGAGTAATGAATCCAAGTTCAAACCTTAATCCAAAGGTAGAAACTTGTTTAAAATCATATAATAATTATAAATGTAAATGCTGTATAAATATGTAAATATTGTAAATACGTATATATTGTGATTATATAAATTTTGTGACTGTCCATCATGACTGGGTGTATGGAAAGGACAGGGTAGAATTCGAAGTGCAACCGTGGTTAATTTTGGATTGTAAAAAAAATATATATAATTGTATAACAAACGAAGAGCTACACAGTGCTCATTTTTTTCTTTCAAAAAGTGTTAAAATTGATCACAAAAGACAAAATACTGCAACTTATAAAAAAAGATAAAAAAATGAAATTTTAATTAATTTCACTAAACTTTACGACTTATGCGCGATCTAAAAAATACAAAATAATATAAATATTTTTATTGATATATGGAATGAGTGTTAATGAAAGGCATTAAAAATAAGAACAAAAATTATTAATATTTGTATTTTAATAAGAATTTTGATTTTTTTTTTTTTTTTTTTTTTTTTTACTTTGAAGGCCGTGCGTGAACTAAGGGCAAAAATAATTATTTTATCTCTTCTACATGTATATGTAGAGAAAGTATCGTTTTCATAAATATTCATAAAAATCCAGTTTTCGATGGATATACACGTTTTGGGATGTCCTGAACACGATTTATCTGTTTTTTTTTTTAGAAAATGTCTGTCTGTCAGTCAGTCTGTCTGTGTGTGTGTATTACCAATTTTGTAGATGCTGTTTCTCACGAACCAATGATCGAAATTTAACAAAACTTGGTATTTAGTTGAGCCCTGACAAAAACTTAATCACTCCACAGGTGGTTTTGTGATCCCTTTTTTTTCTAAAATTTAAACATGGCAGCATAAGACAAAATTTTCTTATATATATACATAATTAATTGGAATTATTGGCAATAGTAGTATTAAAATAGGGAAAGAATTTTGTGCATTCGGAAGCAGGGCTTCCTCCCCTGGGAGTGTGAATTTTCAATGTGGGTATCTTTCGAATCATCTCGTCAGTACCTGTAAAACGAATGGTTGAACCATAGATCTGTAGTAATTTAAAACAAAGTTATCGATTTATATATATATATATATATACAGTAGAACTTGGATAATTCGAAGTTGAAGGGACCTGAGAAAAATTCGAAATATCCAAAAATTCGAATTACATATACTATTTCATACTTGCCAACATAATAATTAAAATTCCATAATATTGTTAACCCCGCCTTCTTTTTCACACCAGTATCCGTTTTAGAGTATTTTTCTTCTTATTTAATCGTAATTTCATTTGCAAAATATTACTTTAAAAATTTACCGGCGTGAAAAAAAAAAAAAAAAAAAAAAAAAAAAAGCGGGACTAACAACACTACAGAATATTAATTAGGATGTTGGCAAGCATGCCATTTTGTCAAAAAGAAGACATAAATTAAAAAAATTAAAACTCTACGATGAAAGATTTAACATATAAATTTTATATTTAAGAAAATGGTTACATCCCCCTCCCTCCCATTAAATCAATATTTTTTACGAGCTTAATTATTCAACACTTTTTAAAATTAGTCAGATATTTCTTATTTTTTCTTCAAGTACAATCTTTGTGTCATAGCATATGACTTCAACCTTTCAGTTGATACAAAAATAGAATCTTCTACAACAGACATGACTTTCAATTAAAAAAAAAACTTTTAAGTTATTGTTTATGCACCATACCTTTTGAAGCACTAGGTAGGGGCTTCTCTTGTATTTCCTTATCCTTGTTTTGAAAGACTATTAAAATAAATAATGCATTTTAGCTGAGAAAAATCTTGGAAAAAAAAAATTTACTGTAATATATTAAAGTTAATCGTATGAAAAATTCGAATTATCCAAAATAGAATTCGAATTATCCACTATTTTTTAACATTATTTTAATATAAAATTCAAGGGACCGAGTAGAAAACTCGAATTATCCAGAATTTCAAATTAAACAAGTTCGAATTATTCAAGTTTCACTGTATATACTTTTTATGAAAATAAATTAGAAGAAAAAAATCTTATTTATTTTGAAATTGGCAAAAAATTGACATTTTTCGGCATTTAATGATATAATTCTGTTCCATAAAAATCATCTGCATTTATAATTGAAAATAATTTAATAATAAAGTAATATTTGTAAAGAAATACAACCAACTCCAAAAAGCAACTACTATTCAAACAACTAAAAAGAGAAGAAAAAAAATCGTATGAAATGAAACTGTAAATTGCGCCTAAAACTTTAAAATAATTTCCTTCGGCAACAACCTATAACAATACAATTAATCATAACTTTTAGGCGCAAAAGTTATGAATAATTAAGGTTGTTTGGCGAAGGAAATTATTTTATACTTTTAGGCGCAATTTACAGTTTCAGTTCATACTTTTTTTTTTAATAGTAGTTGTTTTTTGGAGTCGGTTCTATTTTTTTACAAAAAGATTTTACTTTTCTCTTTTCAGTGAAAACTTATTCATATAGCAGAACATCAGAAGACCTGCGACGTCAGTTTCACAAATCACAACTTCCAAGAAAAGTGACATAACACAAAAAATGGATTATGCAACTGAAAAATACACGAAATGCAATCAGTGTGAACAAAAATGTTACATCTCCATTTACAAAGTTATCCATCCGAGAGCCAGTTGTGCCAGTTTTATTCTAGTCAAGTTATTTTTAATTTGATTTTTCTCAAATGCTGCATGTTTAAGTTGTATCACTTTTCTTCCCTTTATCGGATATGAGCAAAAAACTATCTATTGAATGAACATACGTTAAATTAAAAAGCCTTTAGAAAAGAAAAGAACGGATACGCTGAATTCGTAACCAACAATTCTGTTAGGCATATATATTGAACTTCACAGTGAATACATGTCACCCGCTGCGCTGGAAATTGCGCAGCGTAGAGTTCAAACTAAGAGCAAAGTATGCATTGAAGCTGACGGACAGAAATTTCAACATCAATATTTACATACTGCTTTTACCAGTGTAGCTGCATGCGTTCAGCAGTTAGAGTGAGAACATCCTTTTGTCAGTATCCTGTAATTTGTTTATATCTTAATGAAATCATAATGAAACCAATTTCAGGCCAAGATCATTAGGACAAAAAAAAATTATTAAATTTAAATCTTGACTTACGATGTTATGATCTAACAAATTTCAACAACAACAACAATGAGAAACATGGTTTGTATTGAGAACCTCTTCCTTTATGAAGTCGGTATAAATTGTCTTTGCGTTAATCGATGTGAAAGTTTATAATAACCATAGTTTCAATTTTACCTAGCATAAATGTCACCCGCTACGCTACAACATATGCAATGTCGTTCAAGTGTGCAGAAAATAGAAAATTGTGAACAAAGAAATGCACGTTTTAATCGTTCTGTTTTTAGCATGAATGTCTAAACTGTCTTTTCTTAAGAAATCGATGATGCTCTGCAATTTTATAATTCCTTTTTGTTCCCCTGACTTGAACCCTTGCCGAGATAGGAATGCTAACTCCTCTGTTTTCCACCAGGTGGTGCTGTAGGTGGTTGAATTGCGTCGCATATGTCTACTTTACTATACCTACATACCACTTTTATAACTATAACTGCAGCTTTTCAGCAGTTAAAGGAGTCTGATTTTTTGGGCACCCTGTATTTTCTTCTAACCGTAAAGACATTACAAGAATGACCTATGAGACCTATGAGACCTATGAGACCTCAATGAGACCTATTTTAGACCAAGACCTTTACTATTAAAAAAAAGTACCAAAATCGGATTATCCGTTCAGAAGTAATGAGCTAACAAACAAAAACAAAAACAAAAAAAACTTACGCTTTGAATTGAGAAATCCTCCTTTTTGAAGTCGGTTAATTAGAGCATGTCTTATGAAATTATAAGCTTACAAAAACCAACAACAACACATAGCTAGCTCGGTTTAAAAACACTCTCCTTTCTGAAGTTGGTTGAAAACGACTTTGCGCTAATCGATGTGACCGCTTACAGTAACAGTACTTTGAACCATAGAGTATGTGTGTCATCTGGTACGCTACAAAGTGTGCAACAGTTCAAGTGTGCACAGTGTAGGAAATTGCGAACAAACAACTGCACGTTTAAGCGTTCTATCTTTAGCAATAATGTCTAAAAACTGTCTTTGAACCCATCTTGAACCGTTTTGTTAATAGGAGCGCTAATTCAGCTGTTTTTCACCAGATAGCGCTTTATTTTCTTTAGATTGTAAAGGTATTGCAATTGGACATACTTCAGACCAAGATCTTTACAACAAAACAAAAAGTATGAAGTAACCGTATTTTGAACCGTATAGCATATAATTCACCATCTACGCTACAACGTATGCAATGTAGCTCAAGTGTTCATAGTGTAAGAAATTGCGAACAAACAAATGTACGTTTTTAGCATTGCATTTTTAGCATCAATGTCTAAACTATCTTTTCGTACTAAATCAATGATTATCTGTAATTTTATGATTCACTTTTCCCCCCTGTCTTGAACCGATAGGAACGCTACCATGAATGTCTAAACTATTTTTTTTAATAAATCGGTGATACTCTTCAACTTTGTAATTCACTTTATTCTCTAGAATCGTTTTCGAGATAGGAACATTAACTCCACTATTTTCCACCAGGTGGCGCTGCAAGAGGTTTAACCTTATACTGCATGTCCACTTTGCTATACTTATATACCATTTTTATCACTATAGCTGCAGCCGTTTAGCGGTTAAAAACGTTGGGACTGATTTTTTTGGGCACCCTGTATTTTCTTTAGATTGTAAAGATATTACAATGGGACCTATTTTAGACCAATAACTTTTCAACAAAATAAAAAGTATCAAAATCGGAGCATCCGTTCAGAAGTTATGAGCTAACTAATATATATATATATATATATATACGGTTTGAATTAAGAACCTTCCTCCTATTTTGAAGTCGGTTAAAAATAGTTTGTATTGCAAGAATGTGTAAAATTATATAGAAGAAAGTTATGTGATGACCGCATCATACTAGTTTTTCTTATTATTTTTCAAAAACTAAGGATGCAAAAGCAAAAGTTTTTGCCTATTAGAAATCGCTTATCGGAAATATCCATATAAACGAAAAACAGATAGAGTTAGAATTTTCAGATTTTTGGTCAAAACTTTTACACGTTACAAAAACTACACATTTAGAGATTTTGAATACGCTCTTTTATTATAGCACTCGAAGTTCATTGCACAGATTACAAGTTGTTTTCCAAAGCCGAAATTTGCTGATTACTCTGCATATTTCTGTATCGCACTTAATTATAGCGTCCACTCACGCATTTGAACAAAATAAAGAGACAATTCCCATATCTGTATTTTTTTTTTTTTTTTTGTCGTTTTGTAACCCATTGTTAAATAAACAAATCATTTGTAAAATATACATAAATAAGTTCTCTAAACACAGTTCTCAAATATATTCAGTTTATAAATCCATAAACTAACATTTGTACTAATTAATATGTGACAAAGGCATTTTCGTTCTTTCAGTGCGTGTAATTTGACTAAACAAGAGTTATTAGAACTGGAACACGACACAAACAAACTAGGAATTCCAACAATTTATGCATTGATTCACTAATTAACACGTAAGTCAATAATGAAATCAAAAGTTATCAAAAAGAAAACTAACTAGAATGATTCATTATAAATAACGTAACAAATTATACTTATTATACAGCCAATATATTCGAATCGATTTCTAAAATAAACATTTAAGTTAAAGATGCAAATAACTAAATATTATTTATGAAATAAAATTGACACATATTTTTCTTGTTAAACCCCCCGTTTCATTGATGCACATACATTTATATAGAATTTAATTCGGTTATTAAAAAATATTTCTCTTTTAAAAAATAATTTATTAAAATTATTATTTAAAAAAATTATCTTTTATGATAAGGCAGACGATTTCCATATTAGAGAAGTAGTTTAACACCAAATATCCAAAAAAAGTCCATTTTATTCTCAATAAAAAAAAAAAAAAAAAAAAAAAGTACGATTTTTTTTCTAAGTTTTTTTTTCGTTAAAAGTAAAAAAAAATCGATAACTTTCTTTTAAATTATCGCAGATCGATGGTTCAACCATTCGTTTTAAAGGTATTTTCGAGCTCTTTTGAAAGATACCCATCATGAAAATTTACTCCCCTCGAGGGGGGACTTCCCCCCCAGGGGGGGAGGCGAGGCTCCTACATACAAAAAAAATTTCCCAGTTAACTGTCTCTATTACAAAAAATATATATTTGTTTCATTTGGTTTAGTGCAGTCTATAGACGTTAAACTCTATTTTCCTGCAATTTCCCCCATAGACGTAATGTATTAGAATTCTCTTGATAGTCCCTGTACACGAACCATTTTCTTGATCTTAACGAAAAGCTTACTGTAGCATCCCTATATGATACACATTTAGAATACCAAGTTTGAACTTTCTTCCATAATTTGTTTTTGAGATATGCTGATAACAGACAGACACACAGACACACACACACACACACACACACACACACACACAGACACACAGACACACACACAGACACACAGACCATTTGCTAAAAACATGATTTTCGTATTCAGGGGACCTCCAAACGTGTAAATATAACAAAATCTCGTTTTCGAAAATTTGAGCCTAAAACAATACTTTCTCTACCTTATGGGTAAGAGAAAGTAAAAATCATAGCTATCCTGATTTTGAAATATAAAATAAGGAAAATTTCTTGAGCATCATAAACTAAAAATAAATAAATTGCACACTTTACAGTTAATCCATTAGCACTTTCAACTAGGCAAGCTAGCATTTACCGAAGAAACGCATCTGAAGAAGTTCCGACGCCGGACTGGAAGAGTTACTGCAACAACTGCAGAGTATGCATAAAATATCTTTTTTTTTTATGTGTGTGCGTGTGTAATTTGTATTTTATCGTAAAATATATATTAAATTGCAATCTCTGAAGAAGGTCCGGTGCCGGACTGGAAGTGCTAGGGCGACAAATGTAAAGTATATTTACAATTTATTAATATTCAATATAAATATTTTTTTTCAGTATTTTGTATTTTATCGTTAAATATGCATTAAATTTCAATCTTACTTAAAATAAATAAAGAATGACACTTTTTTTTTTTTTTTTTTTTTAATCTCTCAAATTATTCTTCATAAAACGAATGCTTTGTGTATCAATGTATTAATTCATATTGATACACTGCATTGGTTTAATTTTGTCAATTTTTTTTATTCTTTATTTATTTTCATATTTGTAAGTGTAAAATAATAATAATAATAATGATATTTAAATATATATATATATATATATATATCTTTGCAATTAAGACAAAATATTATTTGTCAACAATCTAATTCTCTCATATGTGTCAATAAAGAAAGGATTCTTATTAATTTGAAATATTTAGTCTCACATACAGGTATATTACAAAAAAATAAAAAAGGACGTTCCTGTCAAAATTTTTTTTTTCTTTTTTTAATAAACAAAACTACTACACAAGCAAAAATTAATTGATTAATATTAGAAACTATGAATATTTAAAATCTTAATTTCTATACTAATATATATATATATATATATATATATATATATATATATATATATATATATATATATATATATATATATATATATATATATATATATATGTATATATATATATATATATATATATATATATATATATATAGTGTAACAAAATTGTAAATAATTGTGTTTATTTTTGTATAGGCTTAGTAAGTTGATAAAGTGCTAATTTTGTGTATTTCTAGTCGTTTTAGAGTTAAAATGGCCTCCCCCCCCTTAAAAACGTATTAAAAAGCCCCAATAATGCAGGTAATGGATTTGGCGCAAAATTTGGCGACTTTTTCCCACCTTAGCGACTTTATTTGGCGACCTTGGCGAAAAATCCTTATTCGGGATATGCCAAATATGGAAGCTCTAATCTCTTAGGCTGATGAGATACGGAAATTTCTGGAACTTTCCACACTTTTCTACAGGGGTATATAAGAGGTTTTTTTTTTTTTTTTTTTTTTTTCACCAAGGCTAGTTCGGTTCAGTTCTCAGCCAGCTTCGCTAATGCTTGCATTGTGTTCAGCCTCTTTGAAAGAGACTTGCTTTAAGTGTTATTGCTATACAGTTTGTACTGTGAATTTGCTATTGACAGCTATTGTTTAAGCTGTGTTTACTGGTTGAATTGAAGCTGATACTTGGTTTACAGACCTGTATTTTTCTGGAACTCTCTGTGAAAGAATTATTGAATTTTTGTAAGTTTTGCTTTTTATTCTCGAACATCTCACGAGCCCCCAAGTACGCAACAATATACATATATATATATATTCATTATTCTACTTTCAAATAGAAACAAAATGCAGAAAACTGATGCGTTTCAAACTTAATTGAAAAAATAAATAAATAAATAAATGCATAATGATGTACATAAAAAATAAAATAAATAAATCTGATTATTTAGAGATATGTTTTAATGTAATACTTCTTCATGTATTATATATATATATATGAAAGATTTTTTCAATAAAAAATCATTATATGTTGCAATGTTTATATTTTGAAGATAAATGCAGTTTCACATGCTAACTTCCTGAACAAGGGAAACTAAGTCTATGTAACTCTAAGTAAATTTGATTTACTTTATTAAACCTTTTTTTTTCTAACTAAAAGTATTTTACTTTCCCATTTAAAAAAAAAAAAAAAAAATTCTTTATATATATTTTAAAAAAATAATAATATTCAATAAACAATTTATTAGATAAGTAAAAAAATAAAATAAACTGAGATTTGAGAGACGCGGTTTTCTAAAAATAGTGCAGAGTCTTAATCATTTCTTTTCTTTACTTATAACTAACAATTTTCAGAAACGAAAATTTTGAAATGCATTTTACGCTTAATTTAAAATTTAATTACAGAAAATGTATTTAAAAAAAATGAAATTAAAAAAAATAAATAAATAAATAAAGATATTGCAATTTTTCAATGAAAAATTATGATTGTTAATTATTTAGAAGCACGTTATAAAACAACGGGAAAAAAATAGTAAGAAAATTTCAATACGTATATATATATATATATATATATATATATATATATATATATAAACTTCTTTCACAGAAAATTGAAAACTATTTATTTTCGTAGCATTTGCATAATTTTATTGAACAAAATAAATAAACAAACATTATATTGTAACATAAAAGAAACGTTTTTATGCTTTACGTACAAATAAAAAATTTTACAAAAAAAGCTTTGTATCTTAGAAAAAACGTTACTTTTAATTAAACCTAATTTATTCATAGATAATATTTAAAATGAGAAGCCAGAGTATGGAGTACTATTTATTACACGTCAGTTTAAAAGTTAAATTTAATTTCCAATAACTATTTTCAAATGATTTTAAAAAATGTAGGATTGAATAAGATTTATATTCTATTTAGAGATTTTAGTATGTTAAATATTATGGAATATCACAAAAGATAAAATTATTTTGTACATATATATAAACAGACAGGGGCATAGAGAAATAGAGAAATATGGAAGCTTTAAAAGCATGTCACAGTAATTTAATTTATTATGAAATATAGCTTAAATAATATGTTTTTAAATTATGCCAATAGATACAACTAATTTGTTAAAATTAACACTTTATTTATTATTATTATTATTATTATTATTTTTTTTTTTTTTTTTTTTACATATTTAATTAAAATTATTTTTAAATTACATAATATTCAAAGCTTTTAGCTCTCGTTGTCAGAGCATCATTAGGAACAAATTCAAGACGCAGTTTGACAACAAGTGCATCAACATTTTAATTTCATATCACATGAAAACACACGACAGTTACGATCAAGCTTGATGAGTCAATTCAAAATTAAAAATTTTCATTATCTTTTTTAGGCTATGTACAAGATAACGAAATTTACTAACGTTTAAATAAATATTTTCGTATTCAAAACGTGTCTTTTTGTGAAAATATGAATAATATAAAAATATTTCTAAGATTTTGGTCAACATTATATATATATACATATATATATATATATATATATATATATATATATATATATATATATATCTGAAATTTTGTAAACAATGACAAGTTAAATTTCTACACAATTTTCGCAGGAAGCAGCTCTGATTTTATGTACAAAAAGATAAAATATTTAATTTAAATTGTGATAAGTTAAAATGAATGTGATATGTATAAACAATAGATTTGTTTAACAGTGTCAATAAACAGGAAGAGGTTAATTACAAAACTATTCAATCGAAAAATTCAGTAGAAGCTGTGCCATCTTCTTCAGCAAGTGGTGACAGACGCATTTAAATAACTGTGTAATTCTAACAGGTTCCGGAGGATATGCCAAGCTAGCCTAATCCAACTTGTAATTGAAAAAAAAATTAAGCAATAGTATAATTAAGCTAGAAATTATAACAACTAAAATAAGACTTACTCAATAAACAACATTATGTAATTAAATTTTAATTCCAATAAGAATAGAACTATCTTTGTTATGAAAAAATTTTATATAGCAATTATAAATTTATAAAATGACATGCTAGCAAGGACACACACCCACATACACTCTTTTTGGGAAGAAAAAGTATTAAAAAAAAAAAATCCTCACTACGTGCTTAAGTTCACTATCATTATAGTTCAGACTTGAAAACTTCAAAAAATTAAAATTTTTAAACTCTCTTTACTAGTCCATGGATGCCCAGTTCCATTCCAAGTCTGGCAATACGTCATAATGTCATAATATCATAATGTCATATATCTCTACACATCAGAAATGTAATGCTCCTATATGTACTTAGCATTTATATTTGCTTAGGATGAACACTATAAACCAATTCCCAAAGCGAAACCATTTTGCAGCACATATTCATTCAAATGTGAAACACACAATTGTACTTACAACATAACTGAGAACACGAGAACAACTATAGGCCGTTGCCAAATCTATAACATAAAAACAATATCTTGCCAATCATCCAAATATCATGCATCTCCCCTTTAAAAGAATTAAAAAATAATAATAATGATGAAATAAAAAATATATACAAAATTTACAAATTAAGACGTTCTGGTGGTCTAAGAACTCGGCCAGAAAAGGCGGTCATCTTTCGAGAAAATTTATTAGTCTTATAAAAATTTTTGGAGTCTGAACCGTTAAAAGTTCTTATAGGTTTTGGATCTAATTGAGTCAAAGGACCTGGATCTTTAGAAGTTTTATGCTGAGTTCATGGGTGAACCACAATTTCTCTATTTGGAGGAATGTCTGCTTTTTTTTTCTATATCACTCCTGAATTCCGTCTAAATTTTCTACCACCTGCCGTAGTAACCAAATAGTATCTAGGTGCATCTGTAGTATCAGTAACAAGCAGGAATCCAATTTCGTGGGGATATTTTAAGTTTAAGTTTTTCTCCTTCTACAAATACTAGACAGTGAACACTCGCAGTTGTTGAGCCAAGTAGCTGTTTCTCCCTAATTAACTATAGAGGATGTTTCTCGTTGCAAACGCTGTGATGAGTGTATAAGAATTAAAGGTCTAGTATGACGTACAAAAATTCTGTCTGCAGGTGAGGTCAAGTTATTACGAGGAGTATTTTTCCAATTTATTAATGACAATCTGTAGTCATTTTTTTTTTAATATAAGATATTTTAAGTTGCAATTTTGCTTCTTGCACATAACGTTCTGCTAAGCCATAAGATTTTGAATAATTTGGTCTTGATGTTATATTTTTGATTTTCCAGGAAAGTGTAAACTGTCCAAAAGCTCCTGAATCCTAAGTAGGTCCATTATCAGACTCCAAAACATCTGGTATACCATGAATTGCAAAACAATCTTTTAAGAATTCAATTACAGCATGTGATATTGAATCATGCAATTCCTTAAACTCAAAATAACGAGAATAACTGCCAGCAACAAGGCAGAAGGTTTTTTACTTTAAATTCACACAAGTCAGAAACAACTCTTTGTCATGGAAAACATGGTACAGGTTTCATCAACAAAGGCTCGGTGTTGGGTGCTTTTCATGTTTGTTGGCAAATAGCACACAGCGGTACATAAGTTATGACATCTTGTGGCATACCATGGCAAAATACATTTTTATGTGCTCTACGCAGTGAAAGATTAGTTCCCAAGTGTCCCTGATAGATAAGCTTTAAATACTGATTTTGCAGACTCTTGGGAATAACAAGTCGCTCAGATTTGAATAAAATATTTTCATAAACTGACAACTCATCTCGATAGCTCCAATATTTACGAAGTTCTTGGGAAACTTCTTGAACAGTAGCAGACCATCCATTAAGGATTAAAGACTTTAATTGCTGTAATTCTTCATCTTCATTCACTTCAGACAAAATTTCTGGATATAACGATACTGGAAAAGGAACATGAACAGTTACATAAAAATTTCTTCATCTAAATACTCTCCAAGAAAATCGATTTCAGAGTCACGACTGAGTGCATTGGAATATGTTTGCCACATTTATAAAAAAATACTGGGCAATATTGCAATACATCAAAAAGCAAAAGTTGTAAACGGGGTGGTGCTGACTGCAATGGTTTTTTAAAAATAGATTTCGAAGGTTTGTGATCAGTTTCTATTACAACAGATTTACCATAGATATAATCATGAAACTTTTTACAACCATAACGAATAGCTAAAGCTTCTTTTTCTATTTGTGGATTGCGTTTTTGAATAGGTGTCAAGGCTTTAGTTGAATAGGCTACATGCCTGCCTTCTTGTAAGAGAGCCGCTCCCAGAGCATGATAACTAGCATCAACAGAGACCACCACAGGCTTGTTGACGTCATAATAAGCTAATTTCGGTGCATTTTGGAGTGCTTCTTTAAATTTAACAAAAGCATCTTCTTGATCTTTAGACCAATCCCATAACACATTCTTCTGAAGTAATCTTCGCAAAGGCTCACACATTGTAGGATAATTTGGAACAAACTTTGAAACACAGTTAACCATACCAATGAATCTTTGTAACGATGATAAACAAGTGGAAGTTTTTAACAGTTTAATAGCTGTAACCTTTGAAAGGTCAATCTCAAAAACATCAGAAGTAAATAAATGGCCTAAGAACTTAACTTTAGTTTTCCCAAAATGGCATTATTCTTTATTTAAACGCACACCACAATTCAAGAGTATTTTAATAACTCTGTGGGTCAACATTTTCATATCATCTTCAGTGTTAGCCCATAATAATATGTCATCCATGGAACATTCTACATTTTGAAAATCTTTCAAAATACTTTGCATCACCTGTTGAAAAATTTCGGAGGCTGAAGCAAGTCCAAATGGAACCCTTAAAAAGGAAAATCGTCCCCAAGGTGTATTGACAGTAAAATATTTTGAAGTTCTCTTAGTAACCCTCAATTGCCGAAATAACTTTTTGGCATCTAAAAGAGTAAATAATTTAACTTTTCTTATTCTTGCCGCAATATCTTCGACAGTCTTAAGAGGAAAAAGCGTTCGCCTAATTACTTTATTAATATCAGTTGGATCCACACATAAAAGAACGCGATTACCAGATTTAACAATAATCAATGGGCTTACAGCAGGTGAAGGTTCAGTGACTGGTTTTAAAATATTCCTCTTAACCATTAAATCAATCTCTTTTTTAACAACATCTCGTAAAGCTTAAGGTTTTCTACGGTGTGTGTGTATGGAGGAGGTAACATTTTCAAATTCAATGTCATATTAAAAATTTTTAATACATCCTATAACTTCAAATATTTCCTTTGGAATTTCTTCACTAATTTCATTTAATTGTAAAATATTCACATTTATTTTAATTAAAACCAAATTATCACAAGTTTTACATTCTAATATACAGTTATAATTATCATCAACTACCAAGAATTTTAGACTAACTGGTTTAAATCTACAGAGCACACAGTTTTTACTTCTCCTAGTGCAGGTGTATATTGATTATTAAATGACTTTAAACGTTGTACTGACGTTTTTGAAATAGGCAAATTAATCACAACGTCTTTAGTTATCACATTACTTTCTGCACCTGTATCAAGTTTAAATTTAACTTGAATGTTATCATTAAATTTTACTGAGGTGAACCAGGCATTTTTACTATCAACATTTATCAATTCCACAATATGCAAAGATTCACAGTTTAAATCCTCATCAGAATCCTCCCTAAGCTCATGAACTTTTTTTATTATAAAAATTAAAGTACTCTGAATTTTGTTTCTGTTTTATTCTACATTTACGAGCATAATGGCCTTTCTTAGAACAAGCTTTATACATTACATTAAAAACAGGGCAATTTTTAAATTCGTGAGTTAAACCACAACGCCAGCAGACTTTATTTTGTTTACTAGAATCAATGTTTACTTTTCGCTTTTCGAAACGCTAAAATTTCTTTCTCGTTAGAAGTGGTTATACTATGCATTTCTTTTAACTGATTAGTAGTCTGCTCACTTGCTCTACAAATATCAATAGCTTTCTGAAAAATTAAACTCTCTTTTCGATAATAACAATTTACGAACTTTATCGGAACTAATTCCTCGAACAACTTGATCATTTAATAAGCTATCTTGCAAAGTTCCAAAGGAATAGTCACGTACTTTCGTTTTCATTTTGTTAAATACAAATCAAAAGATTCAAGATTACCTTGCATTAAGTTGAAAAATAAATATCGAGTATACGTTTCATCAGGATTTAGGGGAAAATATTCATCAAACCTGTCAGTAATCTTCTTTAAATCTTTACTATCATATCCATTCAATTCGAACGTATTGAAAACAATTGTTGCTGCAGGCCCAATAGCCGACATAAATGTAGCTGCTTGTATCTCCTTCGGTTTCGTCGATAATTGCGTATTGCGTTGCAGTTGTATAAAAGTTAAACATTTGTTTCCAAAATTTCCATTTAACTGCCATTCCATCCTCTGTAACTTCCAACAGTCGTGGAAAAGGAGCATTTACATTAATACTCGAAGCATTTACACACTCGCCAGGCATTTTAAAAACTGCTATTTTTGCAAGTACTTATAATAACTTAAAATTTACTTCCAAACAATGATTTTCATTCTGACACTATGTTCCTATATATACTTAGCATTTACATTTACTTAGGATGAACACTAGAAACTAATTCACAAAGCGAAACCATTTCGCAGCACATATTTATTCAAACGTCAGACAGACAACTGTACTTACAGTATAACTGAGAACACGAGAACAACTCTGGACTTTTGCCAAATCTATAACATAAAAACATGGTGTTGACAATCATACAAATATCATGACAAACAACATTCCAAAATATTAAGCTCTAACTTGTCAACATCATACAGGACGTCTACAAGGACTACCAGCCAAATTAATGTCCAAATCTGTGAAGCAGTCACCTAGAATAAACTAAAATTTTGCATTTCTTTTATAATATAAAGTAAACTTTTAAGGATATAAATTTTTGTAAAATAAAAGAGCATGAAAATTTTATATTTGTTTTAATACTTAAACTGAAATTATAATTACGTAATCTCTTGATTCTTAAAAGCTGATTATTTATCATATTTATGTAAATTTTATGGCTCAAATTAGATTGCGCTAATGTGGCATGCAGTTAGTGTCGAAGTTAAAGTTATTTCCTTTATCATATAAACCAGTGTGTAAAGTACTATTTTTTTTAAAAAACAAAAGAATTATCTATAAAATCAGCTTCAGATTTATTTACATTAGCTTTATTTAATTTTAAAATATCTGGATATATTAAATATAAAATATTATTGAAATCTGTATTAAAATCAAGTAAGTGATCAATATAACGATAATAATTTTAACTAATATTATGAATAACAGTAAAATTAAATTCGAAAAGTAATAAGGAAAGAGTTGCCGCGCTAGAAGTATAATTTCTTCAATACCAGTACCACGTGACTGTTTAAAAATCCTATTTTGAAAAATAATATAATTATTGTTTAAACAAAAATGGGATATAATAAGAAACAAAATTTAGGGTAAAACAATATATTTTCATCTTCGATATAAAAATTATCAGAAATCTTTTTAATGGTGTCAAAAAATTGATTGATAGGAATATTACAAAATAAATTAAAAAATTACAAAGCATTAAACAAAATACAGAAAATTACTATATATATATTATAAAAATATAAAAAATATATATAATTATAAAATTATATATATATATATATATATATATATATATATATATATATATATATATATATATATATATATATATATAAACGTATGTCATATAACTTTCTCCGGTTGTCCCTCAATTCTTGAAACTAAAATATATTAAATAAGTAAATAGATCATAATATCTATCTTTTGTGACAAAGTTTAAAGCACGAATAAATCGCATGCAAAATTTCTAACTGTGAAACGGAATGTAATAAAATTAACTGTAACTTTAACTGACTTTATTGTAATTAATTAATTTCCGAAAATCTCAGTAACAGCTCAAAATTTGACTTTTGTTCATTGAACGCTTCAAAGTTCCCATTTACGATTCTAAAAGCATATGGTACTACAGTTTTGTATAAAACTGATGTATATCCGATTGATGCCTTTTTCTTTTTTCTTTTAATAAAAGTATTTCTATATTTATTTGATTAAAAAAAGAAATATATATATATATATATATATATATATATAACTTTCCCAATAAAAATACGATATAAAAAAAGGCTGTTCAGAAAAGCTGTTAGCTTAAGAGCCCACGACGGCCAGACCTTCGTTATTTAATAAAAGCTGAAAATTCTTCTGTGCGTGTCCCCTATACAGGTAAGAACGACCAGGGAGTATAGAGTTTGGGTAGTGGTTACTTGGGCAGGTAACAGGTAGTAAAGGTGTATAAAATAGTACCTTAAATTCGTTAAAGTATAAAGCTCAATTTTTTTATATTTTATTAGGGATAACTTTAGAAATCTCGTCATCCATTGCCGGACACTTATGACAGTTGCTACCCCCTGCCAGACACCCCTAAATTTTAATAAATTATAATTATACTTTCGTTACAGTATAAAAGCTAAATTTTATATATGTTACTTGGGAACCTATAAAAAAATGTTACCTCAATAGCCGGACAGTTTTAATGGTTTTTACACCTTGCCAGACACATCGAAAGTCCGCTGTAGGTGCGAGCGCGAGGTAACGACTGTTCTAGCGGGTGCGAGTGAGATAGGGCGCTTAGTCGACTACGATCTTTCACTGCGCATCATCTGTCTTTTAGTGATGTATTGAAGAATTATGTGTAGCTACAACCACGTTTTACCATTGATATTTGTGTCGTTTTTTTGTGAAATAAAAGTGTAATTTTAGTAAAAAGTGTTATCATGGGAGACACATTAATTTGTTTTGTGTGTAATAAAAGTGATGGTAAGATAATATTGTTCTCGGAGGAAACTTTAAAAAAATGTCAAACTGTTTTGAAAATCAGAAAAAAACATAACCTTAAATATAAAGACATTATTCTGCCTGATGAGTATACAGAAAATGGTTATCACCGGGGATGTTATAAAGCATTTACAGGACTTATGGAAAAATACTTAACTTCTGAACCTGAAAATTGGACAAAAAATAGTGAAAAACAAAAATCAGCCAGTGTTTCTACAGACAATACCTCAACAACCTCGTCGTTGATACCTAAGTTGACCACAGAACCATCTCATTTACAGTCATCCTCTACAGAATCTTCAGTAACAATGCAATCAAGTTTAACTTCTGAATCAATAGGACTTCAATCTACAACTTCTCAAGAAAATATTGAAGTTTTTGAACCAGATCTTAGTGAAGATAATGATTTAACTCAGGATGGAAATATTCTAACCGAGAAGGAAGCTAATAATATCGACTACCTAATTGTTTGTGTGTTTTGTGACAGGAAACATAAAAAAAAAACGTTCACGAATGCTTCCACTTCATAAAGCTGATACCAACCAATTTAAATCTAGCGTACTACCCAACATCGAAGGTCAAGAGAAGTATGCAGAATTATTGAATAAATTAAAAAAAATTTCTGGTCCAAAAATATCATATCATACAGAATGTAGAATTAGTTTCAATAATGAAATATCATCTTCTAAAAAACCATCCAGTAAAAGTGATTGGCATTTTCATCGGGAATATCAACAATTAGCTTTTAATGAAATAAGTGGCATCATCGAGGAAGACGTAATTAAAAAAGGGCGCTGTTATTTATTAGTATATTTGCATGAAATGTACACCGATGTATTGGAAAGAATATTTGAAGAAAATTCTGTTGAAGTGAGTTCTGTTTTTACTGCACATCATCTCGAAGAAAAAATGTTGAAAAAATTTTCTAAAGATATTAAATTTTTTACTATTTGTAATAAAAAAATTATAGCACCCAAATATTTACAAACAATAGACGATACAATATTTGAAAACTTACAAACCGAAAATACTTAACAAAAAGCTGCATTAATTTTAAGAAAATTAATACTAGAAATGGAAAAAAATAAGTTACCGATAAAAAATCTAACAACAGAGCATTTAATGTCAGGAGAAGTTTCGATACCACCGCAATTACTGGACTTTTACTTTACTCTTCTAGGTGGATGTAATAACAAACGGAAAAAAAGCCTGAAATGTGCTCGTCAAGTGCGTTCTTATTCTCAAGACGTAATCTATGCTGTCCATAATGGCCGTGTAAAAACATCAAAGCACATCATGTTAAGTATAACTTTAAAGAGCTTAACAAGCAGTAGGAAAATTATCGATATTATTAATCGATATGGGCATTGTATTAGCTATCAGGGTATCGAGGAACTAGAGACTGAGACAACGTATACTTCTTTTGAACAATCCAGTTTATACCCAGAAACGATTAAAAGAAATCCTGACCTTTTTACTGGTGTGGCATATGATAATTTCGATCGTTTTGTGGAAACTACAAACGGAAAGGATACTCTACATGACACCGTAGGAATTATATACCAGAACATTGAGGCCAATATAACCGAAGAATCTGAGATGCCCGAAGAACTTAACATGTCTGAAGCACCGATTACAGATAATGAAATTAATTTACCACATACAACGGTAAAAAGAAGAAGAAGAACTTTTGAAGCCATATCTACAGAAGAGATTCCGTATCCTAAAAAACCGAAAATGACAAGTGAACTACAATCAACAATTGATAATACAGAAATTATACGCCCTACAAACTCGCAGCTATACACCGAAATCGACAATATATGGATGATCAGTCACGTTTTGCAGTTATTTGACGTTCCTATGTGGGTTGGTTTCAATAGTCGGATTTGTAATAATGCTGTCTCACAACAACTTATTTCTTATTTAACCCCAATCAATGCATCACCAACTAGTACATCTATAGTGCTAGAAACTATGGAACAGAGTAAAAAAATTGCTGAAGATTTACATCAACGTTCCATCCAGGTAACCTACGATCTTGCTATAGCTAAAGTAGCATTTCAAATACAGTCTACGGAAAAACCCAAATTTGATAATTTATTCATACACCTCGGACCGTTTCACATTATGATGGCTTATTTTAAAGCAGTCGGTAAAGTAATTAGTGACTGTGGGTTAACAAATGTTATGGTTGAGAGTAGTTTGCTGGCAAGTGGTTCTGTGAATGGGTTTCTCGATGGAAAGCACTTCAACCGCTGCAAAAGATTGCATCCTTTTATAGCATTGGGATTGGAGGTTCTACATTTTGAATCATTTTTACAACATGACAACTCAACACTAACAGATGATATGATAGAGGAAGAGAAAAGACTACAAAACTGCGAAATATCGTCTTTCAACATTGAAAATGATGAACTGAAAGAATTGATGAATAATTACAATATTTTCAAGCAACAATGTCTCAATGGTGAGCATGGTAAAACTTCACAATTTTACTTAATTTACATAAATCTCATCAGTGCCTGATTTAAGGCAGGGCATTCGGGGCATGTGCCCTGGGCCCTAACACTGAGGGGGGCCTCCAAGAAATTCCTTCATACATGTAAAAAAATAGTTAAAATGAAAAATTTCCAAATTTGTTATAATGATCGTTGTTTTTTTAAATCAGCGGTATGATGTTTCAAGGAAACTATTGCCTCATCGAAAAAAATTGCAATATTTTCACTAAACGCAAATACAACTGCATACTACCGATACTGCATTCCAAACTCTTACTAAGGCTAACTAAATTCGAGGCACGCACTGCAGAGCACATACACAGGGGCAATGTACATTGATCCGATAGACAAGTATCGGATCTAGTTAACACTTACTCTTACCAATAAAACGAAAAGTGAAGTGAAGAGAATTTTTAGACGCATGAATAAAAAATATGCGGTTTGTTTTGTTTATTGTAATATTAAAGTACGAGCAAAAGGGACCCATTGAACATGAGTGCCCTGGGCCTCCAAGTGAGTAAATCGGTCCCTGAATCTCATACATCATTACTTGGACTTGTCACGGAGCATTCGTACGGGGGATTTTGAGCTTTTTATATCAACATTGCCTAAGACTACAAATATATTTTTTATATGCAACCAACAAAATTATGCACGGTGGACCGTAAAATATTATGATAATTTGCAGAAAGTTGCAGAAACTCATCCTGACTTATACGAAGGATTTAAACAAGGTTGCTTTGGTATCAAACGGACCACCAAACCATTTTCTAGACAACCAATTGATCTGGTGTTAGAGCAAACTATAAATGCAGACGCTGCTAGAAGGCTCACAGGTGTTATACACTTTACCAATTCGATTTTGGCTCGTCAACGGTGGGCTCGTAATCATGATGTTAGGTCCTCAATAATAAGTCAAGTTTATCTAGAACTAGGACTGCGAACTCATCAAGATGTTTCAACAGACTTAAATCTTCATAATATCCAGAAGAATTCCAAACAATTGAGACAATTTATCGCTACTTTTGATCGATTTATTAATCCCTTCAGTTCAGAAGTACCGAAAGACCAACTATTAAATATTTCATCTGGAAAATCCGCATCGCTATCAGTAGAGACATTCCTACTAAATATTGAAAAAAATGGAGATAATCTTCGTCAAACATTTGTTTCCGAATGTTTTTCAGATATTACCAGATTTGAAAAAGCTATTAAAAAAATTCCCTTGACAATTTTTCTATCGATTATAAGAAGAAGACAAAAGTTCAAGTAGGTGGTAAAATTCAAGAAATTAAAATCCAAAGAGATTTATTTGGATGCATGCTGGATATCTCAATGGATTTTAAGGTAGACATTTCAAAGATTTTGTCTTACCCAATTACCTCAGTGCCATTGTCCATGTGCCATTTGGATGACGCTATTTGTAAGACAGATAAATCTGCTCTGATGAAATGTCTAGAGAAAGAGGTCCAGCATGAGCAACCACATCATATAGATATTATGATAATTGACGGTTTCTTCCTGTTGCATACAATGAAGAATGTTCCGAAAACATTTGGAAATATTTCAAAAAAATTGTTGCAAATGGTTACTCAATTTCAAGCATCGAGAATTGATGTGATCTTTGATCAATACTTTACTCCATCGATCAAAGATTACGAGCATTCCCAACGGCTAGAATCCGCGCAATTGGAGTACTCTATAACTGGGCCTGAACAAATTCGATCAAGTGATTTCGCGAAAGAGTTAAAAAATTTAAATTTTAAAGAGGCTCTGGTTAATTTTTTTATTTCACATTGGGCTACTGATGAAGTGGTGCCATTTATTGGCAACAAAACGATAAACATCAATTTCAGAAAATGTCATTCTTTCATTGTTGATAATTCCAACAAAGTTATCTCAAGGGTTGATGAAGAGTTGTCATGCCCATCACACGAGGAAGCAGATACGAAAATAGTATACCATGCATGTAACATCAACTATCCAGCAGAAATAGTAATAAGAAGTGCTGATACTGATATTGCGGCTATAATGCTTGGTAACATGCATCATCTTAAAAGTGATTCCGTTGTTCGGATGCTTACGGGTACTGGCAATAACTTAAGATATGTGGACCTAACTAAAATACATGCAGAGTTGGGACAGTTAATTTGTCAGAGTTTACCTGGATTTCATGCCATCACAGGTTGTGATTTTAACCCTGCATTTTTCAGAAAAGGAAAATCAATACCATACAAGAAATTTAAAAAAAATCCCGAGTACCAGGAAGCTTTTAAGAACTTCGGCAACAGCGAATTAATTGAAAATTTAGATTTTCAACGAAACATCTTCGATATTATTCAGAGATTTATATGCAATGTTTACAATGTCCCTAATGTTATTGGTGTTGATGACGCTAGACTGCAATTATTCATCGACTCGTATACAGTCTCCGATATAAACGAAGCTTTTGACCGGAAAAAGTTGCGAAATTTTGACGCTAGCAATCTACCACAATGCAAAAGCGAGCTATTGCAACAATTTCTGCGAGCAAATTATATATGTACCATTTGGAATAATGCTCATCTGAAAAATCCAACTACATATCAACCAGACAATAACGGCTGGGTATTGAAAAATGACAAATACCAATTCAAATGGTTTTCAGGAGATCAACTACCAAGTTATGTTAGTGATTCGCTTAAAACTCAATCAGGTATGTAATTATTATGACAAATTATTGTACATAATTTTTTAATTATTCATAATTGTATAATCTTGTTTATTTATTTTTTTTTTCAGAAACTGACGAAAAAGGCGATATTGAAGACGATCATGACATCGACTGGGCGAGTAGTGTCGAAGAAAATGAAAATATCGACGACAACGAATAAATATTTTTTTTACATGTAATAATGCTTTTTTTTTGTATATTATAATAATAAAATTACATTTTTTACTTTATATAACCTGACTATGAACGTAATAAAATAATTTTTTTATTGGATATCTTTGAAGATCGCAATCGACTAAGTGCTCGCGCTCGCACCTACAGCGGACTTTCGATGTGTCTGGCAAGGTGTAAAAACCATTAAAACTGTCCGGCTATTGAGGTAACATTTTTTTATAGGTTCCCAAGTAACATATATAAAATTTAGCTTTTATACTGTAACGAAAGTATAATTATAATTTATTAAAATTTAGGGGTGTCTGGCAGGGGGTAGCAACTGTCATAAGTGTCCGGCAATGGATGACGAGATTTCTAAAGTTATCCCTAATAAAATATAAAAAAATTGAGCTTTATACTTTAACGAATTTAAGGTACTATTTTATACACCTTTACTACCTGTTACCTGCCCAAGTAACCACTACCCAAACTCTATAGTCCCTGGTCGTTCTTACCTGTATAGGGGACACGCACAGAAGAATTTTCAGCTTTTATTAAATAACGAAGGTCTGGCGGTCGTGGGCTCTTGCTCTATGTGGTTTACACATGATATGTATTTTTCATATAAATAGATTAGATATAAAAAATGCTTATTCAAAATCTGTTTTGATATATTTCCCAAAATAATACTGTATTTCTGAACTTTAAAATTTTTGTACATTTTTACATTAGTGCATATTCCAGTTAATAAATTTTTGGAGACGAAAAAAATGTAGAAAAAGCATCTCACTTGTTACATTTATTGTTTTTCGAATGCCAATTTAAGTTTTTAAATAGTTATATAAATATTTCTCTAACCTGGACCAGTTACGACCACAATTTGTTGAAATCATACGATTATGAACTCATGGGAAACCAAATCTCTCGGACAGTTTAGGACCATTTTTAGCATTGAGAATAATAGTGTTTATTGGCAATAAATAAATAAATAATCTATTACCAGAAGATAATAGTATCTTGCCAAAAATAATAATAAAATAGTAATATTAATAATCCATTGAAAAAAAAATCTGAAATTCCAAATTTTTTCTTGTTATTCAGTATTTCGTTTTAAATTTTGGCCAAATTACAACTGTTTATTATTTAATTTTTGTTTATGTGGTTAAATTATTTTATAGAAAAATACATTTTTAAATGTTGCATCTTCAAAATTTTTTCAAGCGTAATTTTAAACCTTGCAATACCTTATAAACAGAATATGAAGTGTTCTATAGCCACATTTCATGAGACCATGGGTGCCTCTGCGCAAGTGCACACTTAACGAGTCGAGTGTTAAAATAGGACTGATAACCCTTTCGCTGAGAGAAAATAAGCGATAAGGTAACATTGTGTGACTGGATTTTTACCAAATCCCAATTTGTCGGTTAATTGGGCAACTCTCCAAACCTTTAGACTCGTCCCCATTGCTAGTTTTCGAAACGTGGTTAGACTATTCTGCCATAAATTGGCTGAAAATCACAATAAGAATAATTATAATCAAAATAGTTTTAATATTATTATTATAGATTAATATTTTTACAGAAAAATATTGCACATCAAAACAATAAATAAATAAATATACATAACCAACAAGGCTATAAATAATAACAGGAGACTTGGCGTTGGAATATTAAAACCCGAATATACTACGTCAGAAAGTGCATTTCCAATATTTTTCTTTGGCGTTTCTCACGTAGTATATTCGGGTTTTAATGCATTTCCAATATTTTTCTTTGGCGTTTCTGAAGTAGTATATTCGGGTTTTAATGCATTTCCAATATTTTTCTTTGGCGTTTCTGACGTAATATATTCGGGTTTTAATTGCATTTCCAATATTTTTCTTTGGCGTTTCTGACGTAGTATATTCGGGTTTTAATTCCATTTCCAATATTTTTCTTTGGCGTTTCTGACGTAGTATATTCGGGTTTTAATGCATTTCCAATATTTTTCTTTGGCGTTTCTGACGTAGTATATTCGGGTTTTAATGCATTTCCAATATTTTTTTTTTTTTGGCGTTTCTGAAGTAGTATATTCGGGTTTTAATGCATTTCCAATATTTTTCTTTGGCGTTTCTGACGTAGTATATTCGGGTTTTAATGCATTTCCAATATTTTTCTTTGGTGTTTCTGACGTAGTATATTCGGGTTTTAATTGCATTTCCAATATTTTTCTTTGGCGTTTCTGACGTAGTATATTCGGGTTTTAATGCATTTCCAATATTTTTCTTTGGTGTTTCTGACGTAGTATATTCGGGTTTTAATTGCATTTCCAATATTTTTCTTTGGCGTTTCTGACGTAGTATATTCGGGTTTTAAAGGCTATAAATATTTAAAGATATGATAAAAAGTTCTACACTAAATCTTTATTGCCTGTGTAAGTATAAAAACGTATTCGAGAAACATGAATTTTAATTTGAAGCCATACTTTGAATGATTTTGCTTTAACTATCATTAGCGTTCCATCCCAAAATATCAATTTGATTCTTAAAATAAATTGGCTTTTGATGAATTAAAAGTTAAATTTGGTGAAAAAGTTGGTTTAATATTTATGAGTTTCAAACTTTAAAGATAAATAAAAAAAGAAGTGAAGTGTGGAAATTTTGCACGGGTTTTAAATTAACCAATATTTCAGAATAAAGAACACTTACTTTTTATGATGAACTTACCTTGATTTTTTGTATGTAATTATTTTGTGTAGCTAAATTTGCATCAAGTATTACTGAATAATAATAAAAAATAAAAAAAAAATAATAATAAAATAATAGTAATTTGAATGTTGTATATTTTTGAGTTTGTGCAAGCATTATTATACAGTATCTTTAATTTATAATGTTTTTAAACACCTACGATCCACTACTTATAAATAATGTTAAATACTTATATTTAATAGTTTATCTTTCTTACAGAGAAACCTGTCTATTATTAAAAACGGTAGTTTCATTATTTTTAAATAAAATAAATTTATTCGTGTTTTATTTATTATTTTATATAAATGCTACTGCATTTTTTTTTTAATTTTTTAATGTACGTTTAACTTAAATTAAGAATTTTAATTATATATTTAATATAACTTAAACATTTAAATTTCGGTTTTTTAAGTTTTTTTTTTTTTTTTTTTTTTTTCAGAATCTACTGTATGTCTTTTTGTCAGTTTTAACATAAGATTGACACATTTGCCTATCTGTTTATGTATTTGGGTTTTTGTGAGCTGTGTTTAAAAAAAAAAAAATCATACCAAGCCAGAGAAATGATACATAGAAAGAACTTCATGACATTTTATATTTTGATGAGACGGAAATAACTTCTTGTAGGAACTAATATCGAAATTTATATATATTTATAGGAATAAATGTATGCTGAAATAATTGAATACACTGAAATAATTTTTAAATTTACTGAATGTTTTGATGCAAATTGCTCAACATTTGCACTATAAGGTAACGTACGAAAAAATTCCATTTAAATGTACATAGCGAGGATTAATGTTAATTAAATGTTAGGAAAAGGACAAATTTTCAAAATTATAATTGTAATATTCTGTCAGGATAAAATCTTTAGACATGTAAAAAATTTCCTTCCTCCCAGAAATGAAATACACCCTTAAAATATTATATTTTCCAACAGACGTATTTCTTAAAATAACTCATTAATATATTTAAAACGAGAGGCTGAATCATATAAGTGTGATAACTTCAATATTTTTTACCCTCAATTTTCTCCTTTTTAACAGTATGCTGTTAAAAATAAAATGCAATTTTTCACCAGAAAATGTGTAAATTGTGAGCCTCACAAAACATTTCTTAGAAAATGCATTTCATTTTTTTTTCATTTATATACTGGTAAAAATAAAATGCTATATTTCACTAGAGAAATGGTTCCAATTAGCTGCAACCAATATTCTGGTGCAAAGTTTCTCTCCATTTTAGTAGTACTTACTACTGAAATGGCACCATTAAAATGGCAAAACATTGCATTGAAGAATTAGTTGCAACTAATTGAAATCATTTTTTTTCTCGTGAAATATAACATTTTATTTTTACCAGTGTATATTTTGTAAAAAATGAAATGCATTTTCAAAGAAATGTTTATGTGAGCACACAATTAACACTTTCCAACATTTAGTGCTATAGATTTCTGACATAAAATTTGTCTCCATTTACTATAGAAAATAGTTCTGAATTATCTCATCCGACAAATGGATTTATTTATTTGTTTATTTTTTTATGAAATATATTTAAAAATTGATGCGAGTTTTACTAAAATATGCCAATGTTTTAAAAATAACACCTTAAACTTGTAAAAATAGCACACAATGAAAAGTTACACTGACTGCTCGAATTATCTTCTTAATAACATAAAATTTTTATCAGAAAATACAAAATATTTTTTTTTTTTTTCTGACCACAATACACGTATTTTTTTTTTTTTTTTTTTTTTTTTTTTTTTTTTTTTTTTTTATGTCTTGATCAAAAACTGAAACAAAATATTGAAATGAATAGAACAAAAAAAATGCTTACTGTGTCATCTTTGTTTATAAATCATGATTTTAGTAGTGATAATGCACTCATATCCATAAATTAAGGATAATTTAGAATCACACGTAAATTGAACTTTAGTGCAAAAATTTCACCTGTAGAATTACCACTCACATCTTCAAGAATAATATTCAAATCATAGGAAGCCGTCAGATGACGCCAATATGACGCCATAATGACAAAAGTGTAAGAAAGGGGTAGATAAGGAATAGGAGCAAAAGGGGAAAATTGTTAGCAAGCGTTCTGTAAGCTTCTCAGTGCCACAGCCGAATAGTTATAACACAGAGCCGCATGTAGATGATTTTTTACGTGGTAGAATTATCTACGGACTGGAATGTGGGCGTACTCAGATAGAAATAAAAATCGCCCAAAACTTAGAATCTCCTTAGAATCGACCAAAGTGTCATCTCTACGCTTTGGAAACGATTCCAAAACGATGGAAATGCCAGTCGATCTTACAGTACTGGTCGGCACCGAGTTACAACGCCGAATGACGTCCGGTATTTGGCAGTAAACAGCCAAAAGAAGCAGACGGAGCACAGCTTCAGACCTGTCTCGTCAGCTGTCTGCAGCTACGTGTACAACAGTTTCAAGGCAAACCGTGTACAAACGTTTGAGAGATATCAGTCTATATGCTCGCAGGCCTTTCAGATGTGTTCCGCTAACAGAAACGCACTGTCGCCAGTGGTTAGCTTGGTGTAGTAATGTGTAATGTGGATTGCGGCACAATGGGCTTGTGTGATGAATTCCGTCCATTCCAGGTTTATCTTGCAGTATGATTCACGTCGAACTTTCATATAGAGACCACCAAGTACCTGTTACCACTATGACAACATCATTGAACGACACTGTTACGGCAGTGTAGGTGTTCTCGTTTGGGGTGGAATCATACTGTGCTCCAGAACCGAATCGGAGCACAAGTCGGAACCAATCAAATCGGAACCATGTCAGACTATATTTATCGGGATATCATTCTGGAACAACATGTACATTTGCTTAGGTGTACCATGTGCATAGAATTATGTTTATGGATTACAATGACACGCCCTCACCATGATGGTACACGCCTTCGCCGTGCAAACAATGTAAATGAATACCTATAATCTGATGATATCTCCCGTATGGAATGACCATCACTCTCATCTAACTTTATTCGATAGAGCATGTCTGGAACATGCTTGGCCGACGAGTTTCAACCTGTTAACCAACTCCTACATGTGTACCAGATCTTCGGAGAGGATTGCTTGCTGAGTGGAGTAATCTTCCCCAATATCAGATCGATAATTTAATACTCAGCATGCCTGCCTAGGCATTGTACGGACTGTATCTCATCATCTGGGAGACATACAATGTATTAACCATCATAACAACTATGTAATGTTAAATTTTTGTGAGGAGATATTTTTTTTTGTAATTGCTCCAGGGAGCAAAAATCGTAGTTTTTAAGAATGATATTCTACATAAACCACCATTTTTCTTCTTGATGTTTTGTTAAATAAATGGGCTTTATGAATAAGCCATATTTATTTTGCTTCTGAATCTTTATTTGCCGCAGCT
Organism: Salticus scenicus; assembly: GCA_963930645.1. NCBI lineage: Eukaryota > Metazoa > Arthropoda > Arachnida > Araneae > Salticidae > Salticus > Salticus scenicus. Next base: position 117,016,064 of record OZ005652.1, on the reverse strand, counting down.
AGCATTATTTTTAATTTATGGACATGAGTGTACATTGGATGGACTTAAAAAATATTGAGAATCAAATTGCTTTACATATTATCTAAAATGATTTCTTTTTAAAATATTTTTAAGATTTATGTCTTTTTTTTTTTTTTTTTTTTTTTTTTTTTTTAGATTATCATTGCTACAACAATGACACTATAGCAGTTTAATTAAATTCATCATACTTATAGTTATCTAACTATTTAATATTGAAATACACCTGATTTTCAGTTATCAAAACTTCTAGTGATTTTTTTTTTCTGCAGTGGATGATTATTTTTTTATTATTATTAATAATATTATTACTATTATTATTTGACATTTTCATTTATGAAGAAAATAAAAATAAAAACTGATTTTATGTTATTTAATCGAAAAGGAAATTCTAAACAAGCAGCACATTTAAAAATGTCGAAATTTATTTATTTATTTATTTATTTATTTATTTTTATGGTTTTCAAAATGTATTAAACTTATTTTTAATGTAGTTACCACAATTAACATTTATATTGAAAATATCATTTAAACTTAGAAATTTTACATTCTCTAAAATGCATTAATTATTCTCAAAATGTTGTTTCATTCTCAGGAAGATCTCTGAAAATTAATCGTATGTTTAGTGATACTTCTCAAACATGTGGTTAATCTGCCACTTCCATTTCCACTTTTGAATTTAAGATATGCGCAAATTCATTTATTATTTGTAATTTAATGTATGTGACATACACATTAAACATTGTAAATGACTTTGTGTAAATTATAAGCATTTAGATTACTCTTTGTAATAATTTACAAAAGCAAACTTCTTGAAGGTCACATGCATCTGCTTTTAACATACGCGTATACTCTTCATCAAATACATATTAACATTTCATAACTTTCTCTAAATATGACAAACGCGCAGCTTCATTTCGTTTATGATAAAATATGCTTTACAAGAATTTTGACAGAATATAATGAACATGAAATATTATCTATTATTTATGCATTTAGCGTAAACTAGAATTACGTACGGCTATGATATAATACATTGTTTTATTGTTTATTTATTTATTTTTTATATAAAAATATTTTTTTTTTTTTGAAAGTTGTTTTTCTTTTTTCTAAATCATGTCTTTTATTACTTTTTTTTTTTTTTTTTGTAATTTGGAAGCAAATTATTATTACTTGAGATGATAATCTATAAGATATAGTACCTTTCAATGTAGAAGTATTAACACGTTGAGCGCTATGTCAGCCATTTTAGATTCTAAACATTTTGTGATATATATCTATGTACATGAGGAATCATCTTGAAACTTTAGGGGTATGCAGAATATGTTATACTTCAAACATTTCAGTGAAAATTTTACCCGAAATTTAAAGCAGTACCAATAAAAAATTAAAACGTTGAGCGCCCTGTCAACCATCGGTGACTGACAGTGTCAAATATGATATAATGCCGCGTCAACCATCGGTGGAGGATATAAAATAGGATATAAAACTAAAAATATTACATTTAATGATTGAAAATTTATAAAAAAAAATTGCTTAATTTTTATTTATCACAGGAGGAATAATTATGGAACTTAAATGGATTTAAGAATTTGCATGGCGCTCAACTTGTTAATAAGAAATCTCTTTTGTTTCTTTTCTTTGTTTCTTCTTTGTTTGTTTGTTTCTTTTTTTTTTTTTTTTTTTTTTTTTTTTTTTCACTTCATATCTACGCTCTTTTTAAATTTTTCTGAAGCCATAAATCAGACGAAAGGCATAATACAATAAAGGGCACTCCCTAATAATAAAAATTGGAATAATAATAATAATAATAAGGTATGAATTCATTATTTTTCGCATTAAATATTGCAACAATAAAATCTGTCTTTATTGCCTTTGTAATCTTCTGAATTTCAGAAAAAATAAAATAAGTTTGCATACAGTAGAACATAACGAGAACATGCTCAACATGAATAATTTTTAACATTAACTTTTTCTACAATCCCCATGAAAACAGATATTAGTTTCTGAGTTACTGATATCATGAACTACTGTTAACACGAACAATTTTTTTATTAACCTTGAGATTCACCGTAACGAGGTTCGACTGTACATGTGCAGATTTTTCGAGAAAGAAAGTTAATTAATGACTGATAATCTTTATTTTTTATTAATAAATAAGTAAATAAATAAATAAGTAAATAAAAATAAAATATTGTTAAAACGATGAAATAAAACTCACATTGATTTTGTAAACTCTTGTTGAAAACTCGAAAAATACGAAGTTGGACTTTGAAAACCAGAAACTGAACCACGAGTCCGTATCTCAATCCTACTCCAACGTGTTTCTTCAAAGCTTCTATATAATCTCACATATTTACATGCCCGTTCATATAGGTATGAGTTATTTGTTCCTATAAACTTTTTAGGGCCCTGTTTAAGTATGTCAATTTTAGTTTTGGTAAATGCGTTTCCTAAAAATGTTTCTGCGGTTTTTCTTCGAACTCGCCATATTAATACCCTTTCATATAACTTATCGGACATAATTGTTATTATCGGGTGAACAGTTGTGTTTGCCAAGTTTTTTGTGAAAACCGGAAGTGGAACCGGAAGTCGAGATCTCAAAAGCGATTCAAAAGATTTTCTTCAGATTTGCTACACTGATAAACATTTCACAGTTAGATTATGCGACATGTTTGCAGCATATATTTTTGCATTTTCCTGTAAATATTACAGTATGCACATACATTTATTTAAACTGCACTAGGTCGTAAATGACTGTACAAAGTCGGTACCAGTTTATCCAGATACTGTGACTCCCCACTCGATCCCCATCTGTGGTCGCAGCCAGCAATTAATTTTATAAAACCACCCGTTATCTGTTGTAAAAGATCTGTATTTCATTCTATCTTAAATCATATATGACTATTGTAACGACAAAAATACTGAAAAAAATTATTAGGCCTATAACAGATTATTATTTCAATGAGGCGTATTTAGTGGAAAAACTCAATATTTATAGCAAAACAATAATTTACAATTATCAAAAGTTTGCAACAAAGTTTATTCAAAGTATAATTATCAAAATTTAACAGATGATATTCCAGTTAAATGTATGATTCTCTTAAAATTCCTTAAGGGTTCTCCTTGATAATGTGATGATGTATTCGCGTGTAGATCTTTTTATTCACTTTGCGAGTTTCTGTACACTGAGAAAAAATTCTGTAACTGACATCTAGAATCAAAATAGTGGTTTAGTAAAAATAGTTCCATGTCATCCTTATAAATTATATATTCCTTTTGAAACCGAATTCTAGAAATCCCTATCAGAATTCTAGAGCGTTTGTCTATGTTATCGAGGTCAAACGTGTATAAAATCTCTGAAAATAAAGGGGAATACAATAAACGACTTTCAGCAACCATGATCTTGCTTTATGACACAATTCTAGAAAGTAAAACGAGAAATTCTAGCAATACAAAAGATTTAGAATATTCAGAAAATCCATAATATTGTCTCACCTTCTAGAAATGTATAGATAAGTAATTCTCGATCATTTCGTCTATTCAGCTTATTAGCGTGCTTTATATGCATAGCTTGGAAAACTATGTTTCTAGTTTAGAAATTTAGAAAATGACCACTTATTTGTTCTAGATGAAGGCGGTATACTTTTTTCTCAATGTAGCTTATAATGTGTATTTACAAGTTTATTTATGTATTGAATTAAATATTATTTGAATTTTATAAGTTTAACTTTGTTTGAAATCAGCAATTTATTGAGAACTGATATTACTATTATCATTTCCATTATTATTTTTTTTATATTTTTTTTTTAACAAACTTATTATCAGTTATGTGTCTAATAGCTACGTTGAAATTAGTTAAGCATTTTTCAAAATAAATTGATAGCAAACGTTAAACGGACTTGGTCTAGGAGAAAATAAATAAATAAATAATAATAATAATAAATGTTTTTATATGTTAGTCCATCAAAAAGTTCTTAATTATTATTAAAAAAAAAAAAAAAAAAAACATAACTGCAGTGACCTTATAACTGTCCAAAAATATGAAAATTCAAGTGTTACTCTGATATCACGTACTAAATTTGATTTAATCGTACAGTACATGAGGTGAGATTTAGCGTTTCCGTAAATGGGAGAATAACAGTACATCAGTGCTACCTGCTAGACAATGCATTCCAAAACCTAATCAGCCACAATTTATATCATAGTGCAAACAAATAATAAATTTCGTGGAATTTAGTGATTTAGTGATTTTAGATTTGTTTAATTTTTATTAATATATTTTTAATTTCTCTTACCATATATATGGTAGAGAAAGTATTGTTTTTGGGTCAAATTTTGAAAATTGAGTTTTTGTTATATTTTCACGATTGGACGTGCCCTGAATCCGTCTACTTGTTTTTAGCGGTTGGTATCTCTCTCTCTCTCTCTCTGTATGTGTCGGTGTCTGTCTGTCAGTCTGCCTGACATATCTCAAGCACAAATAACAGCAGAAATTTCAAACGTAGTATTTTAAATGTGTGTCATATTGGGATGCTACACTAAACGTTTCATTGGGGTCAAGTAAACGGTTCGTGTACAGGGACATCCAAGATAATTCATATATATTACGTCTACGGGAGAAATTGCAGGTAAGTAGAGTTTAAACATCTATATAATGCACTAAATAAAATGAAACGAATACATAATTTTTATATGCGTAAAAATCATGTTTAATGTAGTATATGATATGGAAATAATTCACTATTCGGTTACAGGGCTACACAAAAGAACACGATTATAGTGCGACAGTAATTGAAAATTGATCGAAGTATTTTTCTGGTTATGTCGTGTGTTATTATTATAGGATTATATTTATTTGTACATGTGGTGTGCACATAATCATCAGAAGATATGCAGGGCTGCAAATATTTAAGACATAACATTATTTTTTATTGTGAGTGGAAGAGTTTTACTATACTATTTTACTATGTCCAGGAAAGCTGCTGAGAAATTGAAATTAATTCTTCATATTCTTCCTAAAACTAAATATTTATTTATTTTATTTTATTTTATTGAATATTTACATGTTCAGAGGTTTCCTGAATTCCGAAGTCAAGTTTTTAACGCTTGATCTTTGTCTGTATATCTTAGAATACGTTATAAACAAATAATTTCAAGTGATCTAAACGTTGTATTTTGAAGTTATAATATGTTTATTACTAGAAAAGTTTTTTCAATATTGATCGTTTCAAGGGATGTTGCGTGTGAAGATATTCTGAATAATTTTAAATGAACTGTTAAAGTTTAAAATATATTCGGGTTCTATATAAATGTTGGTACAATGATGTGCGACTCTGTGGCCCCCCTCACACAGAATTATTTGTCAAATAAAGCTGTTTCGAAGCCTAATTTGAATTGTTTTAACATAAGTTTACATGAAAGTACTCTATATCTTGCCTTTTAACCTCCTATCTATATTTATAGTATTAAATTTAAGGTTAAGAGGAAGTCGTGTGAGTGACACACCAGATTATTTTTAAATAAAAATATTTGTTTAATCAGAAAAAAGTTTTTTTTTTTTTTTTTCACTTAATATATTAGTTTTTTTTCTTATATATATATATATATATATATATATATATATATATATATAATATGGTAAAATTATGTTTCCTTTCTAATTCAAAAGTCTTTTAAATAATTTATACATATATCAAAACTTTAAATTGTATATTTTAAGCATTTCTGTAACCGTCAACATTGTAATTAAGGTTGTCTTGTTTTGACAACATAATAACTGGATATTTGTTTGAAAATGTATGCTAGAATTCTTAAATAAAAATATTTCATAACAAATGCAAGAACATGTTTTATTTCGCAATTAAGACATCTGAGCTAAAAATAGTTAACTCAGAATACATAATTTCACGTCATCGTCGTCAAACTGTGTTTTATTTGCTTTTGAAAATATAATTGAAGTTAAATTTTGTACTTAAAATCTGGGAAGTGTTTGTTAATATGTTGCCATTTTTACTATTTTTATACTTTCGTACATTAAAAAAAAAAAAAAAAAAAAAAAAACAATCAATTATACAAAAAAATCTTCATCATATAGTGACAAAAATTTAAAAGTCGCCAAGCGGGTTGTACACTAAATCTGTAAGACAAAATTGTCTAGATATTTCGACTTTCCTTTCTGAAAAAAAAATCTTAGCATAAAATTTTAATTTAAATAAATACGGTGTTAAATGTATGTGCTTAAATTTTACATTGAAAATGGGGAATTCTATAACATTTTCTGATTTTTTCTTGTGTTATGAAATATTAATACTCCTATTATGAGTGAAAGTCAAAGCAGAGATTAGACGGGCGTTATTAAGCATAGCAAGTCGATGGAGGCGGATTCTCCCTCGACGGTTGATTAAGGGAGTGGACAATAGCTCCAACGATTAGTTCCATAGCTTTTAAATAGAAATAATTATATCGTTTTCTTAAATTTACATTTGTAATGTAAATAAATAAAGTATTGTTAATGGGAATTAACATATGCATATTTATTTATGATCTACACTTTTAAAATACTATATAGCTATCAGTGAAATAATTTGGAAAGTTTCCTAGTTCTTAGAAGGTAGTTTAAATAAAATTTCCTAAATTAACTATTTAATGATACAAACTGCATGTAATATTTCATCTATATATTTAACCTCTAATGAAAAAATAAACAGTTTGAATTTTACAATTTGACCATTTTCTGAAATGTTTTCCAAAGTGAAAAATGTTTCTTTTATCTTTTAGAGATAAAGGTAAGGAAATTCAATTTTCTAAACAATTTAGTTTCAAACAAATTTAATTCAAAGTTTTCAATGAGTTCTCATTCAAAGATTTAGAATCTTCCCGGTACATTAGATTTCGAGCCACGAGTGTTTTTAAGATTTTAAATAAAACCACCATTCTTTTTATCTTTAAAGTGAAAATATAATTTATATCCTTTTCATTATGAAGAATTCGATTCAGTTGGTTTTCTGAAGTTAACACTTTTTTGTATTTTTTTCTTCTTATCAAATTTCAATATTATTATTTTTTTTTTTTTTTATAGTTCTATTATTATTCCTTTTTCAAAATATTGCTTGGATATTGTATTCTTTTAGTTGTTGTCGTAAAAGATATTTATTTTTTAAGAAATTTTAAAGAGTTGCATGCTTCTTTATGGAATAAGTAAGTGCTTGTATAGCCATGGTATGCTGATATTATGAACTTTTGCTCGCATATGTATTTTTAATATTTTATTTGTTTTTTATGCATCATTTTTCCTAATTAAATGAAAACAGTAAAAAATAATTAATTTATCAATAAATAACATAAATAAGTTTTCATTCAAAATAAAATATAAAATGTATAAAATTTAAAATATGAGTTTTTTTTTTTTTTTTTTTTTTTTTTTTTAAATAAATTATTATTTTTTACTAATTTCTGAATTTGAGTGGCAAGAATTATTTTAAATTACGTAAAAATTACACAGTTTCTGAGACTGTTGAAAATGTATTAAAAATGTATTTCTTTTATTACATTTGGAATTGAAAATTTATAGCTAATTTAATGTTATAGATTGAAATATATCAATGTTACATTTAATTAAAAAATAGCAATTTTGAATTTATAACTTTATAAATTACTATCATTAAATCATTTAAAATTTCTTAATATATTTGTTAGACTATTAATATTACTATTGTTTTGTTAGTTTTTGTGAGCAATTAACGATGCAGATTTTGCAAATAAGGACAAATTTTTAAGCAATTTTCTACACGGAACATATTTGTTAAAATGAATGCTAACACGAATTTCAAAATAAAATCTAGTCCTCTTTGTTCAATCGGAAAGTTAATTATTTTCTACCTTTTTTTTCTCATCAAAGGACGGCGGCATTGAAACAAAATTGCGGAAAAAAAAATATTAATAGACTTGGTAGAGATATTAAAGTGTGCTATGTGCATACTGAATTTCAAACAAATCGATTCATAAACAACTTTTTTTACTGGAATTTAAAATTTTTAAGTGTTCGGCACTTAAAAACATGATGGTGGATCAAGTTGGCTAACGGACATATTAAATACACTTTTTTGATAAGACTTTTCTACAATTTTTGTTCCAATTAATTCAGTATTTCAAAAGTTCTCATGATGACAAATTTCCATGTGGCTGCCACTCAGAAGCAAAATGACGGAGCCAGTTGCTGAGTGAACAGACACAAGACATTTGTAATATAAGTCTACTGTTCAAATTTGTTTGGAATTAATTTTGTATTTTGATAGGTAACATGATAACATATTTTCAAGCGTCAGTGTGATTTCAAGTAGCTATCACTTTGAATGAAAATGACTCAGTAAGTTGCCCAGTAAACTCATTGAATATATTTGGATGGTAAGTCGACTGCCCAACTTTGGTTTGAATTGATTTAGTATTTCAGATAATATTGTGATGACAAATTTTTAGGTTGCTTCCACATAGAAATAAAATGGCGCAGCAATTTGCCGGTAAACTCGATCAAGATATTTGAAACATAAGTTCACTGTCCAACTTTAGTTTAAATTCGTTCAATATTTCAAAAGTCACGGTGATGACAAATTTTCAAGTGGCAGTAACTTCGAAACAAAATGGCGGAGTATGTTTCCCAGTGAAGTCTTTCAAGATATTTGTATGATAATTTCAATTATCAACTATTAATTATTAATTCCATATCTCAATAGTTATCTTGGTAACATATTTTCGAGTGACAGGCATCTGGAAAAAAAATGGCAGAATAAGATGTCTAACGAACTTATCTGAGATATTTAAATGATACGTCCACTATTCAACTTTGATTCGAATTGATTTAATATTTCAAAATTATTGTGGTGACAATTTTTTAGGTTGCCTCCATTTAGAAATAAAATGGTGGAGCAAATTGGTCAGCGAAATCATACTTAAACCAAAAGATCATTGTCCAAATTTGTTTCAAGTTAGTTCAATATTTCAAAAGTTGTTTTGATGACAAATGTAGCAGCCTAATTTCAAGTGGTTGTAACTTGAAAACAAAATTATTGAGCAGGTTGTCCAGCGAAATCAGCGAAAATATTTTTAATATAAGTTCTCGGTCCAACATTGATTCGATTTGTATCTTTAATTCCGAAGATATCGTAATGAGAAATTTCTCATAACAAGATATATATATATATATATATATATATATATATATAAGAGGGTTAGTTTATCAGGTAGGGGGTTTCATTTTATTATATCTCACTTTATTGTATTTCATTTATATACTTTCTTGTTTACATTTCGTAATTTCTCGTATTCTTGTATATTTTATATATATTAAATTGATGTAATTGTACTACTTTTGTAATTTTGGTAATTTTATAATTGTTTTTGGAATTTTTAAATTATGTATATGTCAGATTTCTTCTCAGTTAATGGTGGTTTTCTGTTTGGTGAGAAGTTGGGGTCTAAGGATAGTTATTAGCTAATTGCTACTGTCCTTTTAGAAACTTCTCTTTCACCCCTACACTGAGGGGCCTCCCTGATGAAGACCTCGGTGTTTTTTAGGGTTTTATTTCATTTTATTCATTGATAATTATTCCTATATATATATTTGTCTCTTATTGATTCTTAATCTGTATCGCAAAATTTTTGTATCAGTCTTACCTATAAGTTAAAATCAGTTCTATCAGTTTTTGTTGTGTTGGTATTATTTTGTATCTATTAATTGCTAAATTATAGTTAAATTTTATTACAATATATATATATATATATATATATATATATATATATATATATATATTAATAGATAGATAGATAAACTAACTAATTACATTAGATTGATTACAAAATGAAATCAACGTAAATCTAGAAATAAATATCACAGAATGATCTTTATATGGACTGTAGTAAAATAGTTGAATTAATTTAGTTTTTCCAAAAAGTTATTCTCCGTACAGTCATAATATACTTAAAATTTAAATGAATTTAAATCAATAAATACTCTATAAATTAAACTTATTCAATGCAAGTATTTGTGGAATTCGTCAAATGTAATAAATATGTCGAATTTATATTGTCCGCTTACTCAATAATTCATGCGAGATAAGTTTAAAGGATATAAGATACTGAATCTAATTGATAGATTACTTGACTTATCTTTTATCTGGCACAATATGAGATGAATGTGTAAAATGCACAGTTTATTTTATGATTAAATTTTTATATTAAACTTAAACAATACTGCATGCTTAAATCCTTAATTTGCTAATTTTCAATTTTCTGAACTTTAAATCTTTAACTAAGTTTTTATTTTTCCCACTATAATTTTGCTTAAAATAAACAATATAAATAGAAACTTTTTTTTAAGTTAATGGAAATTTTGCTTAATAAAAGTATTACAAAATTTACTTATACATAGTAGTTATTTGTATGTATACCTAAATTATTATACTGGATCTGCATGATCGAATATTACTCGGGATCATTGTAAAATCAGTTTATAGTATAACAAGAATTATTTGTTTACGAAAATCCCCATTATAAGAAGTTATTTTAATTATAGAAATTTCAGCATCACAGTCTTATATCAACGAATAAAATCTATTGCCTAAATTTTAACTTTCATGTTTGCGTGTTGAACAATAAAATGAGGCAGAAAAAAAGTTTTGTATTCATGTAATATATATATATATATGAAAATGAAAATCACCCCTAATATTTTTAAATAGCTTAATTATTATTTTAATCATATGCACATATGTATATTTCTTTGATATCACATAATAATATAAGTTACATATAATACTGATAATGTTGATACATTTCTGTAGACGATCCAATCCAGTTTATTAAATGAATTATAGATTAACCATTTTGATAAATATCACAAAAAAAAAAAAAAAAAAAAAAAAAAAAAAAACTAACGGAATTAAATAAAATCAAGTAATGAAATATAAAATGCTTCATATTCGCACTTACGCGCATAAAAATTAAAATATAAAATGAGGCATGTGTATTAAAGGATTATTTTTTTTTCCTAAAAGCAAATGTTTAAGAATTCAAACGACTTATTAAAAAAAAAAAATGAAACAGGAAAGAATAATGTTTAACATGATTAATTTTACCTCAGGTAATTAAGGATGACAAAATATTAGACTAAATACGGTATTATAAAATTTGTTATATTCCATGACAACTTGCAGGATTAATAACAAAATAAGATCGAAATATCTGTTTGTAATCGAATTTGGTATGGAAAATTTTTAAATGTATCTACTAGGGATAAGAAACTAGAGATGTTTGCTCAAATTCTTTATCCAATATATACATGAGTCAATTATGTTGTCATATTTTCTATATCTATCAGTTTTTTTGCAAATCGACGCTTAGCTTAAGTAAGAGGTTAGATTTTCATGCAAGGTATTCTGAGTTTTACGTCAGATATGTTTACTTTATATAATTGGAACTTATATTTTATGATAATAACTATATTTAACATAAAAATGCCTATTAAATAATTTATTCGTCCAAAATTTTCAAAAGAATTAAAAAAAAAAAAAAAAAATAGAGATTTATGGAGCATTTATTTTCCAACTAAATTAAAAATAATTATGCTTAACTATTATAACATTATGCGAATAAAATTATAACATTTGCCGTTAAACTAACTCTATTACAAAAGAGAATTTTGTTTATCAATTTTTGTTTAAAAAAAAAAATACAATTTAGAGAAAACAATACAAATTGAGTTTAGAGAAACTGAATTTGGGATTTTACATTTTTTTTTAATTAAAGTATATTTCTATTTATTTTATTTTATTTATTTACTTATTATTATTAATATTATTATTTATGAAAAATTGTTGTATCTGGTCATTTTATCTGCTAATTTATAATTTCTGAGTTTTCATGACCGGAAAAATATTTTATTTAAATAAATAATATGATTTTTTTTTCACATTTTTGTTAATTAGTTAATTATCGTAGTAATGTTTTATACTTTACACTTGGTTGAAGATTTGTTAATAAATTCATGAATTTCAATAAAACAATAAGACTAATTAATCATAACTCTGTATATTTTCAATTTATCTATATGTTACTCTTTGTTAAATAAATAATATTTTAGCAACAAATATTTTGTCTGAACACGGTTCTCAAAAACATTAATATATATATATATATATATATATATATATATATATATACTAAAACTAACGTTTCTACTAATTATTAGCTGACAAATGCGTTTTCATTCACTAATTGTAATTTGACTAAACAAAGATTATTTTGAGTTAGAGTACAACATTGAATAAAGTTAAATTTCCAACTAGCCATGCATTAAATAGACTAATTAACGCGAATTCAGTAATTAAATCACTGCTTAGAATGATTCATGAAGAAAATAATTGATAATTGTACATTTACACAGTCAATATATCTGAAACGATTTCTAAAATTATAATTAATGTTTAATGTACAAATGACGGTATAATAAAATAAGTTAAATCGAAATATATTTTTCTAGTAGAACTTTAGAAAACGAAATTTCATGTATACTCAGCATTCTTTTAGGTAATACTTTTACACAGCATTTTTGCATTGTCATAGTCACAAAGTAAATTCCACATTTTGAGGCGTATACAGGTAAAAATATAGCACTATAAAAATTATATATTTTAAATTATTTTATATATACACGATGACTCAAAACTAACGTAAAAAACAATTTGCGGAAATTAGAACACAACATAAAATTTGAAAATAACATAGTAACTCATAGCTATAGACCTCATTTTAACCCTTTGAGAACAGGATGTTTTTGGTTAATTGTAATTGTAAAACTCGCATTAGAGCATATGAACGTGTCTTTTGAATGTTGCATTTTTAATTAAACATTACATCGTGTATAATATTAACATGTTACCACACTTTATGCAAACATTAACATCTAAAATCGTTTAGTTTAAAATGCATCATTCAAAAGTCCCGCCAATTAGTTTTTTCTTTTGAAAATTAACCAAAATCATTCAGTTTTAAAGGGTTAATCTGGCTATTTCGGTCATACGTTCCTATGCAATTTCTAATTACTTCCATTACACTACTACTGTAAGTAATAGAAGTATTATATTCGGTCTAGAAATTTGATATCGAGATTACACCTGATTTACACATTACACATTTTAAGGCCTCCTGATTCAAAAAAAAAAAGTTTTTGGCAATTGATCAGTGTGTGTGTATGTATTTATGCATGTGTGTATGTTCGTATGTGAAGAATCATCTGGCTATCATATCTCCGAAACTCGCAAATATTGACCTACGAAACTTCAGAATTGATACAGGTCTGGTGTACCGATCGATGTTCCAATTTTTGGTGAAAATTGAAAAACCGAAAGGGGGACATCGGAAACCGGAAGGGGGAACGTAAGTCCTTATCTCAAAAACAGCTGATACAATTTTCTTCAATATTGCTATAGAAACATTCCAGTAAATATCCTTTTGAATGTTATAGTTAATTAGCTCAGCAAAAGTGATAGGCGTCATGTGTAAATAGCTCAATTTCAGGTCTTTCAAGCACGTTCCTTTAAAAAAAGTTTTAGGGATTTTTTTTTTCAAACTCGCCACATTAACTCCCTTTTAAACATTGTTTTGTATGTAATTGATGTTTTCCGGTCAAAAATTGAGTTTGTCAAGTTTTGGTTAAATCCAGTGTCCCAAAAACGACTCTAAAGATTTTCCTAAAAATTGTTACATAAATCCATTTTAGATATACTTTCACATGCATTACGTGGTTATTAAAGGAAAATTAACAGTCACCCTCCTTAGGTACGTCAGTTTTAGATCTTGGAAATGTTGTGTTTCAATAAATAACTCTACCATTTTTTTTTTCTTATTTTCCCTCAATATATAACTTTGTTTTGTACTTCTTTACATGTTTATCAAATTCCTCTTACCTGAAAAATTTTAGGTTTCTACTTCGTTAGGTCAATTTTATGTCTTCTGAACACATTATCTCCAAACAATGCACATAATGCGTGTAATAGTGGGTAATGGAAGTCGCGTGCTTGTTTCACATCAGTTTCTTTCTTTCTTTCTTTTCTTTCGTTCTTTTTTTTTAAGTTTATACGATGGGTTTTGAATCACCTGATATATATATATATATATATATATATATATATATATATATATACAAAAGAATAAGAAATATCTGCTCAATTTCAGGTCTTTCAAGCACGTTCCTTTAAAAAAAGTTTTAGGGATTTTTTTTTTCAAACTCGCCACATTAACTCCCTTTTAAACATTGTTTTGTATGTAATTGATGTTTTCCGGTCAAAAATTGAGTTTGTCAAGTTTTGGTTAAATCCAGTGTCCCAAAAACGACTCTAAAGATTTTCCTAAAAATTGTTACATAAATCCATTTTAGATATACTTTCACATGCATTACGTGGTTATTAAAGGAAAATTAACAGTCACCCTCCTTAGGTACGTCAGTTTTAGATCTTGGAAATGTTGTGTTTCAATAAATAACTCTACCATTTTTTTTTTCTTATTTTCCCTCAATATATAACTTTGTTTTGTACTTCTTTACATGTTTATCAAATTCCTCTTACCTGAAAAATTTTAGGTTTCTACTTCGTTAGGTCAATTTTATGTCTTCTGAACACATTATCTCCAAACAATGCACATAATGCGTGTAATAGTGGGTAATGGAAGTCGCGTGCTTGTTTCACATCAGTTTCTTTCTTTCTTTCTTTTCTTTCGTTCTTTTTTTTTAAGTTTATACGATGGGTTTTGAATCACCTGATATATATATATATATATATATATATATATATATATATATATATATATATATACAAAAGAATAAGAAATATCTGCTCAATTTCAGGTCTTTCAAGCACGTTCCTTTAAAAAAAGTTTTAGGGATTTTTTTTTTCAAACTCGCCACATTAACTCCCTTTTAAACATTGTTTTGTATGTAATTGATGTTTTCCGGTCAAAAATTGAGTTTGTCAAGTTTTGGTTAAATCCAGTGTCCCAAAAACGACTCTAAAGATTTTCCTAAAAATTGTTACATAAATCCATTTTAGATATACTTTCACATGCATTACGTGGTTATTAAAGGAAAATTAACAGTCACCCTCCTTAGGTACGTCAGTTTTAGATCTTGGAAATGTTGTGTTTCAATAAATAACTCTACCATTTTTTTTTCTTATTTTCCCTCAATATATAACTTTGTTTTGTACTTCTTTACATGTTTATCAAATTCCTCTTACCTGAAAAATTTTAGGTTTCTACTTCGTTAGGTCAATTTTATGTCTTCTGAACACATTATCTCCAAACAATGCACATAATGCGTGTAATAGTGGGTAATGGAAGTCGCGTGCTTGTTTCACATCAGTTTCTTTCTTTCTTTCTTTTCTTTCGTTCTTTTTTTTTAAGTTTATACGATGGGTTTTGAATCACCTGATATATATATATATATATATATATATATATATATATACACAAAAGAATAAGAAATATCTGTGTTAGTCAGTAAAAACAAAACATTTATTTAAATATTAATTGTTTATTTTTTATTAATTTTATTTTATATTTATTTTTATATATGATGACTGAGAAGAGAAATTTTTCGCATACCGCATACACACCTAACGCGAAAAGACTTTGTCATATTTGAACAAAATTTCGTTCCAAAAATGTTATTCTAAACACGTTCTTTTAAATTTATTCTAAACTGTTGATAATTTTAAAGATCATTTTAATTAATCATAATTGAAATTTTTACACTATTGATGGTGATAAATATATTTTTCATCAAATATTTCAATAATTAATATATTTTAATGACTGCTAAATTAAAATTATCTGCGTATCACTAATCGCTAATCAGTCTGCCACATTAATTAGAATTTTTTACTTCAACGTATAATATCTAAGTTAATGTGATTCTTCGATAAAAATAGTTAAATAACTTCTATTGAATAAAATTGCATACATGTCTGAATGAAAGAAATAAAATAAAAATAAATTTGCATAAACTGATTTTTCTATTTCTGCTTTCGTTTTTTCGTAAAATAAATAATAATTAAATAATTAAAAAATAATATTAAAACATAACTAATTTAAAAATTAAAACTTTTAAAACGTCATAATTAAAAATTAAAAATTTTAGTTTTCGTTTTGTGAAAGAGTGCTTGGATAACTTAGTTCAATAGGCCTCATTGTAAAATTATTCGTAGTATAAACGTAGTGCATGGTTTTTGGAAATACATTTCTTATATCTTTTAAACGTGTTTGTCATCTCAAGATACACTTTAAGTTTTGTTCAAAATTTTTCGTTATAATTTTAGAAAAGGAAATTTTTGTCACTGAGTTGAGTGAGAGCTGACTATGAACACTAATTTTTTTAAGATGAGAGTAAGTCCAATGTTTTCTCCTTAAAAAGTAAATAATAAATAAATAAAACTAAATATTTATTAAAATCGTTATATTTATTTCAGAATAAACTCTCAATTTTTGCTATATTTTGCAAAAGAGGATAAATATTTAAAAGCGCAAGTGAAGTTTGGTGAAGGCGATGTCAAGTCCAATCGATTGTTTACACCCCCCCCCCCCCCCAAAAAAAAAAAAAAAAAAAAAAAAAAAAAAACTACAGACTTTTATTAAAATCGTCTATCTTTTTAGGGATAAACTCAATTTCGGCCATATTTTTCAACTGGCGGATAAAAATTTAAAAACAAACGCGAACTCTGCCGAAGATGAGAATACGTCCAACCGATTGTTAGTGCCAAAATTTCTCCAAAATCATACATCCATTTCCAAGTAAACCCCATTTCAGTCTTTTTTTTTTTTTGATTGGCGCTTAAACAATTAAGAGCGAAAGCAAAATTCCCTGAAGATGAGGATAAGTCCAATTTTAAAAAACCTCAACTACAAACATTCATGAAAAACGTTATATCCATTTACGAGTAAACCCAGTTTCAGCCACATTTTGTAACCGCGGAAAAAGAGTTAACAGTGAACGTTATTTATCTGAAGATATGTCCAATCAATTGTTAACTTAAAAAGTTCCTTAACACCAATCTTTTATCGTTAGCTTTATATTCACTTCCGAGTAAACACAACTGCATCTCTTTTAGCAGCCAGTGACTAACAGGTTAAAAGCGAATGCGAATTTTCCTTAAAAGGACAATATTTTCAATCGAATTTTAACCTCAAAAGTCACTAACCTCAAAATATATTTAGTTTATTATTATTATCAGTATTTAGTTAATTTTTGGAATTATTTTATCTATAGTAGCTATCAATAGTATTTCAAAATAAACGAATACTCATATCTTTCATATCTCTATTTTTTTTTTTTTTTTTTTTTTTTTTTTTTTTTACAATTATAAAAAATATGCTAAAGAATTTCAAGAAAACTAACATAAAATAAAGCCAATTAAAATGTTCGAAAATCTGTTGCTGTACAGGAGGAAGAAATTTTCAGTATTGACAGAATTTTAAATATAAATTTCTGATGGATATGAGATGAGATTATTTCCCAATAATACAAATGTCAAGAATTTAAAATTTCTGAATAAAAAATATAAATAATGAAATATTGAGGCTTCCGTTTCCGTTTTACAAAATATGGTCACAAAATCCATGTAACTCTATGGAAAGAAAAAAAATAAATATATATCTATATATATATTTTTTTTTTTTCATTTTCATTTATATATTTAATTATTTTTTACATTAGTAAAATTCACAACCGTTAGATTAATAATCGTAATTAAATTTTACTGAGTTTGAGCTTGAATTAGCTATCTCCTAGATTAAACTGATTATGTATCCCCCCCCCCCCCCCCCGATTTTGTTTTTGCCGAGTTTATTCATCATACTCGAGAAAAAGTAAGAAAGGCGCTTCTGAGTCTTTTAATAAAATTTGGAATGAAATTGATGCAATTCCATCCTAGTGGAAAAGCCACAATCATCCACAATCACTTTGTTAAAGCAATATAAACCAGCTTCTGACTTTAATAGTTATCGGCATATCTCTTTCATTAGCATCTTGGCAAAATTAGTAGAGAGACTTGTTATCAATAGATTAAAAGGGCACCTTGAAACCAAAGGGCTACTGCATCATGCACAGGGTGGCTTTAGGAAAAACCGCTCTAATGAGAAACTTGTCACCACTTTTCATCAATGCATTAAAAATAATCTTGATAAGCGTGACATTATGGGTGCTGTTTTTCTGGATTTCAAAGGAGCATATGATACTGTTTGGAAATCTAAGGTCATATATAAACTAACTACTAAACACATATCAGGAAGTATGATGCGGTGGTTTAGTGATTTTCTTGATCAGCGCCTTATAAATATCTGAGATGGAACCGCACATTCTAGTTTTAAGACTTTCCAAACTGGTCTTCTCCAGGGAACTGTGTAAAGTTGTTCGTTTTTAGATGCTTATGTCGATGATCTAATACAATCCTTGATTGATGAAAATATAGGTGTACTAATGTATGCTGACGATCTTGTCGTATGGATATCTAACCCTAAGAGCAGAGCTAAAGAGGGACTTGAAATGTGCTTAATAAAGCCATGTCCAGATTGCATTCTTGGTGTTTAGAAAACGATATGATTGTCAACACGGAGAAAACAACTTATCAGACTTTTTCATTATGTCACCAACCCTTACAACTGCATGTATCTTATAACAATATAGACCTCCCTAGTAGTGAAAGTACCAAGTACCTAGGAGTAATTTTCGATCGTAAACTCACTTGGAAATTATATATTGATGATATCAAAAGCAACGGGCTGAGAAGCGTATGTGTTACTGCTTAAACGCCTTGCAGGTAATAGGTGGGGCTGTGCTACCAAAACTCTACTTGCTACCTATAAGACTTTTATAAAGAGTGTCATGACTTATTGTAGCACCCTTCTCATTATCTGAGGGAGGTATATAGAGACTGGAAAGACTAGAAAATAATGCACTCCATCTTATCCCTGGTGTTGTTAAAACCACACCTATTGACGCTCTGCTGTTGTGTACCAATGAAACCTCTATGCAACATGAATTAAATAAATCATCTTTGAAGCTCTATCAGAAAGTAATTCGCCTTCTCCATAGTGAGATGTGGATTAAATATGGACCTCGTAGGCTGAAGACTCAGGATGGCCTTCTACAAGCTGCATTAAAAAATACGGAGGGACTTGGTATACCATCTCGGATTGAACCTTTGCTGCCCACCTAAAATCCTCTGGAGGCGAGTAGAATATTATATCATCTGAACCTCTTGAGTTCTATCTCAAAATCCCGGGATTGTACTGCAGCCTTGTTCGTCGCGGATATGGACTATTTACAATCGGTTTCCACCTGAAGCATGGATACA
Organism: Salticus scenicus; assembly: GCA_963930645.1. Lineage (NCBI taxonomy): Eukaryota > Metazoa > Arthropoda > Arachnida > Araneae > Salticidae > Salticus > Salticus scenicus. The sequence continues at coordinate 116,996,649 of OZ005652.1, read as the reverse complement.
CATTTATACTGTTGGTCAAAGCTTGAGATGGATGAAGTGGCCGGAACTGGTATTTATTGAGAGCATTCCCCCCATTTTATTTCGTTGAGAATAGCCAAGACTGCGTTCGACGGTGAAGTTGAAGTAAATTAAATAGCTCTGGCTCATCTGGATGCTCGTCCTTCTCTTTACGACAAAGGCTGTAATTTTTTCAGATTTATAAGCTGCGATTCTGGCCATAGCCGACTGCTCTCAAGCCCCTAGCTCTATGTCCGTAATCCAATGCAGATATTTAATAGGAGAGGTGTGCGAAAATAATAACAAGATTGTTTTACAATAGTTCCCTATCACCCGAAACGAAAAAGCGGATGAGCAGGCCAAAAAATGATCTTTTGCTATTCAGGACTCATGTACCATAGTTAGCTATAAGTCCGCCTCATCAATGATCAATAAAGCACTTAAGAGAACGCATATGCCATTATTAAAAAAACGTACGAAACAAAAATCGAGGAGAATTTCCATATCTAATATCCCCTATTGTCCAAGAAGCAGTGTTGTAGCTGCTTTTCGTCTCACAACTAAGCATGACTGTCTGTATGCCTATCTTTGCCGGCATCGGATAGTGGATTGCCCTGCCTGGCCTCTCTGCTGCAGTGGTGCGGCGACGAATGTTGATCACCTCCCCGTGTGTTCAGTCCTTACAAAGAACTACATCTACTTCCGGACTACTACTACTAGGAAGCCAAAGAACTTTTCAACAATTTAACTTTTTCACTTTATGTGTCTTTCATGTTCTAATTTTTTTACTCAGTTCCAGTGTTCGATTTGTATTTTGTGTTTGACGTATTTTGTATTTTACATAGATCTGTATTCCTGCATTTTCATAATCTTTTCATCTCTGTACGGCGTTAGGATAATGTCTGTATCGCATGCTGCATTGGAAATAATAATAATAATAATAATAATAAATGTTAATAATCGTTTACCAAAATTTGAAATTTAAATTTATAATATTTCACTTAAATTCTAAAAAGTCAGAAAAGTGCATTTAGTTATTTCTTCATATTTTTAAACTCAAAACTTAAATATCGAAAAAAAAAAAAAAAACCATCATTAATTTAACAGTTGTGCATTTTCCGACTGTAAAAACGAAATACCATCACTACAATTACTACTACTACTAATAATAATAATATTAAGAATATTAGGAATAGTAAGTGATAATAATTATATAAAAATACTTTCTCATACAGTTATATGGTATTTTGTGACCAGAGATGTGGAAATTGTAAGAATGAGAGTGGAGGCGTAACTTCTTGAAATTAAATTACGATTACAACTTGTCATGAGTTTTCTTGAACAAACTAATAGTTAAAATATATATAATTTTTCTTAAAAATCTAAAAATATATTATTTCTGTTAAACACCATTGAAGAATATTTCAATGCCATATATGTTCTATTAATATGCATGTAACAATATTTCCTGAAAAGTATGAAACAAATATCAATTTTATGTCATTTAGATGTCAATTAGTATTTTTCTTTTTTGGTTCCGCAAGTGTCCTAAGAAAACATTTAGATGCAAAAATTCCAGATGTAAACTATCTCTTATTCTTTTAAATATAGGGTTTTTTAAAGTTAAAACAATGTTTTTTTCCTTTCACTTCATTACAAATTTTTAACCATCTTCCCTTCCTCCTCCTTTTTTTTTTTTTTTTTTTTTTTTTTTTACTTATTACTATTTTAGTTAAAATGACACCTAAAATGTTATTTTGCCCATATTTGTTTTTAATCATAAATTTGTATAAATATTTGTTTCAGAATTTCTTTAAACAAAGCTCAGGGATATACTCAGAGTACAAAACAATGCAGGAATTTGTATTTACATGACGCTCAAGGAAGCTTAAAGACTGTATATCAATATTTCTATCCGTATAATAATTAAAAAAAAAACATTGCATTAATACATGTCTTGTGTAGATTGGTGTTAACATTATTATTTTAAATTTACACATAGCTAAATTCTAAAAATTAACATTATTAGAAGAAGAAAAAAAAAAAAAAAAAAAGACGCTGAGAATAATACATTTTCAATCAGTAGTTAATTATAACATACGAGCAGGCTACGCCCGCTTCGCTGGTACCTATTTTTAAGTGAATCACTATAATTAATGAATTCTTAAAATTTCCTTAATTTTTATCAAGTGAAAAATAATACATATATATATATATAATATAATCGGGAAAAATCTCGCACTGGGTCCCACATGCCTTCGGCAGCGCAGGCCATTGTCCTCTACACGCGCGCATTTATATTCGACACTCTTAATGAATCACTATGTACTCGTAAAGTAAAAACATAAATATAAAATACAAAAAGAATTCTTCTCATCAGTGGAATAATCGGTCCGGACCCCCACTGCCAGTGGCTGCGTATTCACGTGCACACGTCGCGCATGTTCCATTGCTCACCGTTTCCGCAACTCCTAATTATTTTACACTTTCAAAAATATTCGCAATCGTTTTCTCGGGCTTTTAAACCTAATAATCCAATTTCCAATGTTCTGTCTGATTTTCTTTATTTTTGGCCCTGCGCACACCCTACGTCTCGCCCCTCCTAATGATTCTGCACTTTCGAAAATATCCGCAATCGATTAACCGGGCCTTAAAACCTAATAATACTAATTTCCAACGCTCTAACTTTTATTTCTATATTTTTGCTCCTTCGCCCCTTCTTTCCCGTCTATCTTAATAATTTTTCTCTTAATAATTTTTTTTTCCCGTTTTGCTCCTCCCCCCTTTCGGGGCTGAATTTCTAAGATTCCAGAAATTGATTTTTAGGTATTTGTATTAGCTATATTTTAGAGCAAAAATTCCACGTATATCTGTTCTGTTGTTTGAGATATATAGAATTAAGTGAAATCACGTTTTGCGAATGTGACATCACGTTCTCCCCCTTCCCCCACTTAGACCAAATTTCTGAAATTACAGAAATTGGTTTTCAGTTATTTGTGTTAGCTATATTTTAAAGGAAAAATTTTACGGATATATATATATATATATATATATATATATTTGGAGATATGAGGGATTTTTGTGAAATCACGTTTTGCCCCCCACCCCGCCTACATGGGCGCCAATTTTTTAAAATCACTTCTAAGTGGATGTCTAAAAAATAGTAGCACCAAATTTCAAGCAAATTTCAAGCTTCTAGGTCTAGGAGTTTGGACTGGACGATGATGAAACTCTCACTCACTCTCTCACTCGCTCAGAACAAACAATTTTATATATAGTTAATTATGCAGGATTGAGATTTAATTTAGAAAGCAAATAAATTAAACAAGAGAAGCTTTGAAATATAAAGTCAATGTTTACTTTCCGAACTTATATGTAAGGAAAGTACTGTAATCATGACAAAAATTCGACATTGCGCTTTTGGTGTATCTATACGTTTTGAGGTCCCGTGAGTTCATTTATACTGTTTTTACAGTGGTGTGTGTATAAGTGTGTGTTTGTGTGTGTGTGTCAGCATGCGTGTGAGAGGACACGATAACGTCTGCACGCTTCGCTCGAAAGAGCTGAAAGATCGTACATATGTTGTAGGCCACTGTAGCACGAACCTTATTGATTTTGGTGAATATAGCACTTATAGTTTTTTTTTTCTTTTGGGACACAAAGAAATTTTTTTTATCATTTTGGTCTGTGGCATCAAATTATTTAAAGTGTGATAGTGTCTAAACACATCATTCAAACAAACTGAAAATTTATACACATATTATGCATCAACGTCACACGAAATGTATAGGTTTTGTTAAATCTAGCACTTAAAGGTTTTTATTTTATTTTATTTTTGTTTTAATTACATGGATACACTGAAACATTCATTAACATTTTGGCCTATGGGCTCAAATTATTTAAAGTACAATAGTGTTTAAACACCTTAGTCAAATAAACTGAAAATTTACACACATACTACAGGCCATTGTCAGGCAAATTGTATAAATTTTGGTGAATCTAGCATTTATAGTTCTTATTACAAGGACACACACACACACACACAAAAAAAAAAAAAAAAAAAAAAAAAAAAAAAAAAACCTTTATCTTTGTGGCCCACGGGTTGAAATTATTTAAAACGCGATTGCATCTAAATACCTTAACCGATTAAGCTGCAAATCTATATACATGTTACAAGTCACCATCACACAAACTAAATAGATTTCGGTGACTAGCATTTATAGATTTTTACAGAGACACAAATAAAAAATTCTTTATCTTAATGGCGTATGGATTGAAATTATTTAAAGTGCGATAGCGCCTAAATGCCTCTCGCAAATAAAATGAGAATTTATATAAATTTCACTGTTTACCGTCACATGAACTGTATTTTAGAGAATATAGAATTTATTTTTAATTTATTTTAAATTTTATTATTTTATTATTATTTTATTATTATTTTATTTTATTATTATTTTATTTTATTTTATTTATTTATTTTGAGTGCGTGTGTGCTTTATTTATTTTACTATCATTAGTATTATTATTATTTACAGGGAAACAAACACAACAACAACAACAAAAACATATATATATATTATGGCCTATGGGCGAAAATTGTTGCTTATGGGCTATAATAATTTTCTCTTTTATTTATTTATATACTTAACGACATTTCTTACTTTACTTTATCCATACAGCCGTTGATTACTTAATGTTTAGAAAGTCGAGTGGAGTGATTTGTGATTTTGCATATAAATTTAGAATTTGAAGCATTTTAGGTTTTGTTTTAATTAATAGAAATAATAAACAAACGCAGTTAAATTTACATTATTTATTTTAAATACATTTATGTCTTAACTTAAGGAAATATGGGCAAAATCTCTCATAAATGGGGTTTGTATGAACGTTTTTCATAGTAAAGATGCTAGATCAGTTTTAAAATATAATTTATAATGCTATCACGAACACTATAGTTTTTATACGTTCTACTTCAAAATTTTTGGAAGCTATTCGAAATTTATAATTTATTTAACCCGGAAAAATATGGCAATATTTTACCCAAACGTGCATTATGAAAATCACTTTTATCGTAAATATGTTGAACGAGTTTTGAAATATAATACTGTCTTAAACATTGATAAATATCGACATTATATTTTACCAGGTTTATAATTTCTTCAAGCTTGAATATTTTCATAACATAGCGATTATAGCGATATATTTTTCATAAACTTGCACTATGAGCTTTTTGTAGAGGGCATAGTGTGGAATTCTATTAAAAAATAAATAAATAAATAAATAAACTTAATCATGTAAAATTAGTAGATTAGGAAAAGATAAATGTACCGAAGTGATAGAAAATACCCAAAACAGTGGTTCATTTCCCTCTGTGGCTGTTAGGGTGGATTTGCTGTTTACATCAATTAACTTGAATACAGTACGCAGACAAAAATGAGAACAATATGCAGTGTGGAATTGACCACAGTTCACGCGTGCAAACTAATTTAGCAGTGCAACCATTAAAATATATTTCATAAGAAAACTGATCAGGTAAATTTAAGTGCCAGAATTAAAAGAAATGAAATTTTATGTAATTTTCCTGGAATTTACTATATAATTAAATGTTGAAGTTTTCGCCAAAAATAGTATTTTTTAAATATTTATTATAGTGCTTTATAATAAAATATAAATAGGCTAACAAAACAGTTACCATGCCTAAATAAATGAGTTACAGGGCACGAATCGTTCCTAAAATTTTACATGCATTTTATTTCATTATCGCCATTTTTTTTTTTTTTTTTTTTTTTAGGATAGTCTAGTATGCATAATAATATGCATCTAATTGTAACATTCATGAAAAATTTCTTTTTAAAGTTAGTGATTTCAATAAAATATAAATAAGCTAACAAAACAGTTACCCTGCCTAAATAAATGAGTAATACGGCATGAATCATTCCTAAAATTTTACATGCATTTTATTTTATTATCACCATTTTTTTTTTTTTTTAGGATAATCTAATATGCTTAATAATATGCAGCTAATAGTGACATCCAAAAAAAAATTCTTTTTAAAGTTAGTGATTACAATACAATAAAATGAAAATCAAATATTTGGAATGCTGCTAGCCCTGAATAAGAATGGTAGAATTTAAATTTACTTTTTTTTTAATCACATTAAAAACTGGGACAGACAATATGCACTAAAAATATACAATTTAATTAATGATTTTTAAATATTTTAAATTTAAATTTACTTCTTAAGAATTTTTATTAACTTCAGACATTTAAAGATAATTGTCATTTTTTTTTTTTTTTTTTTTTTTTAACTTGACTTTTTTGAACAATTTCTATTAAGATGAAAGTAACATATTAAACTATTAGTGGGCTTAAAATATTTTCTTAAGCATCAAGCATTTCATAATGGCTACAATTAAATATTAGTGTTCGCGAACTTCAAATATTAAATACTGACAAGGAAACATTCAAAAGGTGTCATCTTCAAAAAATATTGAAAAAAATATATATTTGATTCTGCTCTTCACAAAACACCAGAAAATGAAAAAAATATAGGCTGAAATTAATTACAGCGACCACAAAAAATTATCAAAATTAATCATATTTTGCGATTCCACACTGCTAGGCGATTAATTTTGAGTACTTGGCAGAAAAGCAAAACACGGTCCAGTTCGTACACTGCAATCTCAGTGCTAGCAAACGTATCGCCTAACAGCGCTAAATCGCCAAATATGCTTAATTTTGATAATTTTTTGTGGTGGCTGTAATTAATTTCAGCCGATAATTTTTTTTCATTTTCTGATGTTTTATGAAGAGAAGAATCACATATATTTTTTTCAATACTTTTTGAAAATGACACCTTTTGAATGTTTCCTTGTGAGACATTCAATCTTTTCCTTAAAGAGCATAATTTATTCATTCATTTATTTATTATTATTATTATCGAAAATTATAATGTCAAAATGTATTTATTAAATGAAATGTTTTGGTAAGTTGAGTAAGTGCTCAAACCCCCATTAAAAAAAGAAAAAAAAATCCTAAAGGGATTTGTTTCACTTCACATTTAATAACATTACTTTTAATTGAATTTGTAGCATTGTAAAATGCTGAATGTTATATGCAAGCAGTAACTGAAAAAAAACATTTTTTTTTTTTTTTTTTTTTTTTTTTAAGCTGGTAAAACATAAAAATTGACCTATTTGAAAAAAATAAAATAAAATAGGAAAATGTTATCCCTGTTTGCAATTATTTTAGAGTATTTTTCTAAATTATTATTATTATTATTAAAGTACATCTTAAAAACGTATAAAAGAAAAACATTTTAACAAAAAAATATATTTTGAAAAAAGTTATTTAAATTATTTAATAAATTAAATTAGTGATTAATATTTTAGAAATTATATACAATTTTCTATAATTTCATTAAACTATTAATAATTTAAAAAGGAAAAAAAAAGAAATAAGAGAACGTAGTTTAACAAAATAATATTCTAAAATATTTATTTTTTATTCTGTTATATATTTGTAGTCTTTCATTACTTTAATAAGTAAATTGAGATTTTATTTCTATTTTATAAAAATCTTTTAAAGGATTAATATTTAAAACAATCCATAAAGAATATTACACTTTTTATAAAATAATAATCATTATTTGTTAATTTAATTCATTAAATAATTTGTAAGTAAAAGTAGTATGTTTTATAAATTTTTAAAGTCTGATAATTATCTAATAAATTGAAAAATATAAATAATTAATCATGTTAAAGTCCCTAAAATATCATGTTAAAGCCATTAACTTTCAATCTATATATTATACTGATGCTTTTAGTTGCTTTAAACCTTTCTAAGAGAACGCTGAATAGTTTGAAAAAAAAAAAAAAAAAAAAAAAAAAAAAACGCTTGTGAAACAGTCTACCGGTATTATCTCTCTATACATGCATATGAATATCATTACATGTTCGATGTTCGTGTATTGTTCGAGAACGAATGACAGATCTTACAGGGATTTAATTTTTTTTTGTACTATCCGCTCCAGATACACCAGTAAACGCGGCTTGAATATTAGTTGATAAATTAAACATCAGCATAAACAGTATAATAAGCATAACTTACATCATATGCTGTGTTCTATAAGAGATGCAAAGTCAGAGAGAGCTCTGAGGCTGTTATTCACCAATAACTTCAACTCTCGGTTGAAGATAAAAATTTGAAAAGCGTATAAAGAAAGGGAGTAAATTTTCAGCAAATTTTGCCGTGTTTATTCTGCCATCTAACGGTATAGTTATTTTCAGATTTTTTAGGGGAAAATAACCAATCAAAGATTATATGGAATCCTCGACGCTAGATGGCAGAAATAGCATGCCAAATTTTGCTGGAAAACTGTATCCTGTCTTCAGACGCTTTTCAAGTTTTTGCGTTGAACCGGGAGTTGAAGTTAATGGTGAATACGGCCATTAGGCTGTTATACACCAATAACTTCGACTCCCGGTTGAACACAAAAATTTGAAAAGCGCATAGTCGGGGTGAAAATTTTCAGCAAATTTTGATGCGTTGTTTCTGCTTTCTAACGGTACACATATTTTCAAATTTTGTACGTGAAAATACCCAATCAACAATTATATGAAATCGTAGACGCTAGATGGCGGAAACAGCGTGCCAGATTTTGCTGGAAAGCTGTACTCTGCCTTCAGACGCTTTTCAAGTTTTTGTGTTGAACCGGGAGTCGAAGTTAATGGTGAATACGACCGTTAACACTTTAAGCGCTTGGCTTCAATTTAACTCGGAATAGTCGAAATGCTATTATTATGCTTATAGCCTCATACATTTCCAGAACGATGTAGCTATTTTGATATATATTCGTTTTAGAGCTCCGGTTATCGATCTATTGACAATATAGGTTTTTCTTGCCATTCAGTTAAATCCCGTCCAGTATCATAGTCACCTCTTCTTGATTAGAAAATAATACTGTTTTTGGAAGTTAATGGGAGAATGGTTGTGTCGTATTGTTTCTGTATTGAATAATTTCGTCCTCCCGACGTGTTCAGGTGATCGAAAAATATATCTTAAAATTCATGGAATATCTTCTCGGCAATACGTGTCTTTTCCACGTCTAAATCTGCATTTTTGAGCAATTCAATTGTTAAAAAATCTGAACACTTAAAACTCTCTTTGTTGGTACTGCCTAAATAATACATGTATCTGGAGCCCAGACATTACTACCATCTCATCTTTCTTCAATGCATTTACATTATCGCTGATGTAGGCGACTCTCAAAGTAATAACGAAGTTTTGAAAGATGAACCAGAGATGAAGCCGCCAAAAATCTTTTCGAGCTGTTACCTGAATTTGGGTATTCAATCAATCCATAAGTGAATTTTTTTGTTTCTTTAGGAAGTGTCCTGGAAACTATATTCTCAATATGTAGAGAAAAAGAAATTTCGAATTTCTCTGCTAACAAACTGATTTAATGTTCGTATTTTAGACGTTAAACACAGCAATATGTTTAGAATATGAGTGCAGTTTGTTACTTTTAAAATATAATATAAAACTGTGTTTTCTGAGGAAATCAAGTCCAAGAACTGAATGACCACTTATATCCGATACATACGCCACATTTTAGTGATTTACATTAACGCGAATGCAATCGCGAAGTACAATTTTCCATGAATTTTAAATTCATCTTCTGTCACAGTCTGGTGTTTAAAGTAGGGTGGTATCTTGATAAATTTCTCTTTATGTCGTAGAGGACATCGGTTCTAACGATTGTCATGTTGGCTTTATTATCAAGAATCTTGTGACAAGAAATATTAATTTGTTTAAGAATTCCATTATTGACACTATGGGGGAAACATGAAACACTGCAAAGTAGAATTCTCTAATTTCTGGAAACCTTCGCCTCACGAAATGTCCTTCTTAAATGCCCCCCCCCCCTCGGTGAATGTAAAATGTGTTTATTTTCATTATTTTGCCGCTTTGGGCTGTTTCTTCGGATAAGCCAATCACCTCTACAGCGCCAACACTTAATCTTTTAATTCTTACCTTATTCACTTTTTTTTTTTCAAAACTGCGGAAACGCATGGTTAGGTCTGCCAAATTTTTCTTTGTTTCCTTTAGATAAGCCTGATAATCAATCAGAAGAATTGCTTTGACGTTTTGACAGTCTTTTCGAGAGGCTTCTTGAGCAGTCTCATCTGGAATGTTTACACTGAAGCTGATCCAACATTCTTGAAATCGGCAAGTTTAAAGGATTTTTGAGAGCTCTGGATTTCGCAGGGCATCGATTAACCCTAAAATGAATGATTATTTTTTAAAGTAATTTAATAATGTTTTATTCTTTCCTCTCTTAAAGAAATCATGGGAAATGTACTTAAAAAAAAAAAAAAATCATACTTTATTTTAACTATGGCTTACTGCTAAAAACTAATTTGTTGCCAATCAGCAAACATGAGGCATTATAGAGCTTCAATATTATTCCAATAATACTTTAGAAGACAAAATTGGGTATGCTTCCAAAAGGCAACACGCGGCAATTGAGGGTTAAATATTGAAGTGTCAAATAAACTTTCAGCGTGACAATCTGAAAAAGCCAACTGAGATAGTTCTTGAATATTTGATCCAAGATCTTGCAAACTTCCACCCGCTCTCTGATAACGGGAATTTAACTATAGGCTGCTACATTCTTTTGAGCAATTTATCCAAAACGCAACACCAATGTGCTATTCATAGCATTGAATCATGTCTTTGTTCCTTTGAAAGTGTTTGCTGTATATCAGCTGCTTCGCCACTAGAATCCCAAAATATCTTCTTTCTACATAACTTTGGCTCTTATTCCATCAATTCTGTTTTCCACAACTAATCATTTATTCTCTATTACTTTCTTCACGGATACCAAGTCATACCCTTCACTGTTGAAAGCTGATTCTCCAATACGCTTAATTAAATTTTACATTTACTTGAATGGATTTAATTTCTTCACTTAACCTAGCTCTCTTTTTGCTCCTTTTCTGTAGTTTAATATCTCGCTTTCATTTCCTCAGTCATCCCTATTTCCAAATTTCCGTGCCCTTCTTTCATTTCTTTCATTCTTCAGCCAATCTGATTTTTAATTCGGTCATTTGTGATGGCAGACATTAGAGAATTTTCTTCAATTGCTCTTGCATACCTCTAGTTAAGACCATTCAGCAAACAACTCCACATCTGATACTAGTTTTAATGAGTATTCGAACTTCATGTACGGTGGGAAAAGGAATGGCAGTTATTACAGGTGTTTGAAACTTTATTTTTGAACATATCAGGAGATTACCACTCTGTGAACCAACAATCAGTTCTAGATACACCAGTCAACACAGCGTAAATATTGTCTGACGATGTGAATATCAGAGCATAAACTGTACCATAAACATAACGGACAGAATAAGTTATATTCAATAATTGAGAGAGAACTTTTGAAAATTCAACAGCATTGATTAAACAGAACTCAGGTCAGCGGAAATGCAATCTTATTCATCGTGTCGTATATTTCTAAAATTTTCTAGTTATTTTGCGGAATACTCGATTTAGCGCTTTGAAAATTGGTATATCGATAATAATGTTTTACTCACCGATTTCGCGAAAAAAGTATCCGAATGGTTAGTAATTCACCTGTGTTGCACTCAGTTCGTTTCCAATGCCATTACGTCTTGGTGAAGCTGTTTTTATGCTTTTTATAGGGAAACGAGCAATTTTAATAATGTAACAAGGCAGAAATGTGAAAAATTAACATTTTCTAACCTTTATAAGCCCTTTTGAATAAAGTTACAATATAAATCAACTATTATTTACGAACTTGTAACATTATATATATATATATATATATATATATATATATTTATATATATATATATATATATATATATATATATATATATATACTCTATAACAAAAAAAAAACGACGCACCAAGAAGGAGAAATGCAAACTGGACAAAAATTGTCATACATACAGGTTTCGATGGAAAATGCAAAATTTTAAAGTTTGGCTGCCATCGAATGAGCATGCGACGCTGCAGCGCATCTCAACTGCGCAACTCGAAGAATATTAAAGTGAGAAATTTTGATTCCAGGTCATAAATTCTTCGAGAATTTTATTCCATCTTCTCAGAAAGACAGTAACTATGGCTCACATACAGATGTGCAAACAACATGCGCAGATGTTAGCATTTGAGTGTGGTGTGTAGTTAGGCTCAAAGAAACCGGTTGGTCTAATGTACGATTTTTTGTCAATTCGATATGAGCGGTACCACTATAGGATAATGTTGACAGGAATGGGGGAACCAGGGAGGAAACGGTCTGCCTAAAGAGAGGATATAAAGTGAGAACCAGTCAATCGTCAAAGCGGTACTCATAGCTCCAATTCATCATTATCATCGATCTTACGTGCTACTGGTACTTCGGTGAATTTAAAGACCATTAATAGGTGACACAGTAAAATGGGGTTGAGCTCAATCCCCGGATCTCTCTTCCATTGAGGGCGATTGGAGAATCATAAAAAAAAGTCCTACAACCAACTCGGGATTTTACCGATCTAACGCACCAATTGGATAGAATTTGCCACGATACTTCACAGGAGCACATCTACCAACTCTACCAATTAATACCAAGCCAAATAACTGTGTACCTAAGGGCCAGAAGTGGACCAACGCGTATTGACTTGTGTACTTTGCAAGGACCTTTTTCTTGATTAAATCATTTTTTTCTGAAACTGTAATCAATTGTTTTTCTAAACATGTACGTCACATCTACCGATTTTTGTCCCATTCGGATAACTCCTTCTTGGTGCGTCGCTTTTTTTTTTTTTTTTTTACAGAATGTATACATATATATATTATATTGCCTATGGTGTGAATTTCATGCTGCTCTTTCAGGAATATTGATTAGATTTTGCCTGTTCTATATTATTTCATTCATATTGATATTAGCCTTATAAGTGCTTTTTGTTAAACTGTCAGGAAAGAGTTTTGATCATTTAAAAGCATTGTATAACCCCACACGAATGTCATACGAGGCATTTTTGGCAGTTAAATTCATGTATGTTATGTTTTTCGAATAACTTTTTTTTTTTTTTTTTTTTTTTTTTTCACGTAAGTTTATCATAAGATATTTTTATTACACATTTTCAATTTTTTGTATGACTGAAAACATAGATCATACTATATTATAATACCTTATACACACACACACACACATATATATATATATATATATATATATATATATATATATATATAAATAAATATATATATATGCAAGTTAAAGAAAAAAATAGTCGTTCAATGTTAAATAATTGTCTAATATAAGAATATATGTGTTTTTTAAGTTTGTGTTTCTATATATAAAGAAATTTATATTTATCACAGTCTTAAAATCAAAACCAATAACTACGAAGTGAATTGTTTTTATCGTTAATTTTTTCCTTATTATTTGTAAATATCTAATTAAATTTTAAGAAAAAATATTGATACTTGCTAAAACTATATTTTGAGTGACTTATTAAGTGAAAATTTAAGTATTAAAGATAAAAGTGTTTTTAAGGGGATTTTTTTTTTTTTTTTTTTTTTTTTTTTTTTTTTTTTTTAATAACATTGTGATTATATGCTTATCAATATAAACATTATTTTAATATTAAAATGTTGGTGATAAATGATTGTTAAACTGTCTGTCTGAGGATAGAGTTTTGATCCTTTAAAAGCATGGTATAACCCCACACTAATGTCTGTATATATATAAGTTAAATAAACAATTAGTCGTTAAACATTAAATAATTGTCTAATATAAGAATATATGTGTTTTTTAAGTTTGTGTTTCTCTATATAAAGAAAGTTATCTTTATTACAGTCTTAAAAACAAAACCAATAACTGCGAATTGAATTTTTTTATTGTTATTTTTTTTTCTTATTATTTTTAAATATCTAATTAAATTTTAAGAAAAAGAAAATTGATACTTGCTAAAAAATATATTGTGAGTAACTTTAAAATTTAAGTATTAAAGATAAAAGTGTTTAATATATATATATATATATATATAGTATTTTTATAGTACCATTGTGATTATATGATCATCAATAAATCATTATTTTAATATCAAAACGTTGGTGATAAATACCATGTGGTATATTATTTTTCCTAAATTTAAAGTAAAAATAACTTTTTACATTTTTTTTTTTTTTTTTTTTTTTTTTTTTTAAGGACTGAGAACTATTAGTCTCAATCTGGGATTTTTGCCTTGTCGTTTTCGATAGCTGGACATTTATCGAAATCTAAAATTTATCGAAAATATAATTGAATAATTAGAAAGCGATGTTATAGTTTGGAAAAAAAAATAATAATAGTCCTCCGTCGTAAACTAAATTCTGCTTTTTAAGAAAAGAAAAATTAATAATAATTAGTATCGTTACAAACGATATCGAAAAAAAGATTTTTAAATAATTTTGATTTAGGAAATTAAAAGTGCGCGAGCAATTTGAAATGAAAAGTAGTAAAAAAATGAATTTAATGATTTAATTTTTATACAAAACATGATCGCGTGCTATCTTAAAAAGTAGATGTAAAATTGAAAGTTTATTTTTTTTGGCAACAATTATAAATTAAAATAAATAATTTAATGAAAGTTTAGAAGTTAGAATTTCTAATTTTTTTATTTTTCCTTTCTCTTACCCATAAGGTAGAGAAAGTATTGTTTTTGAGTCAAATTTTCGAAAGTGAGATTTTGTTATATTTACACGTTTTGAGATCTCCTGAATACATAAATCATGTTTTTAGCGGTTGGTCTGTGTGTATGTCTGTGTATCTGTGTGTGTGTCTGCGTGTGTGCCTGTCTGTTATCAGCATATCTCAATAACAAATAGTAGCAGACATTCCAAACTTGGTATTCTAAATGTGTATGATATAGGGATGCTACAGTAAGCTTTTCGTTAAGATCAAGCAAATGGTTCGTGTACAGGGACAATCAAGAGAATTCTAATACATTACGTCTATGGGGGAAATTGAAGGTAAGTAGAGTTTAACGTCTATTGACTGCACTAAACCAAATGAAACGAATATACATTTTTTGTAATAGAGATAGTCAATTAGGAAAAAAAATGTGTATGTATAAAAGAAAATGTATAGGAGCCTCGCCTCCCCCCTGGGGGGAAGTCCCCCCTCGAGGGGAGTAAAATTTCATGATGGGTATATTTCAAAAGAGCTCGCCAATACCTTCAAAACGAATGGTAGAACTATCGATCAGCGATAATTTAAAACAGAGTTATCGATTTTTGTTTTTACTTTTAACAAAAAAAAAAAAAAAAAAAAAAAAAAAAAAAAAACTTTGATTATTATTTTTTTTTTTTAATATTGAGAATAACATGGACATTTTTTGGATATTTAGTGTTATACTACTTCTCTAATATGTAAATAGTCTGCATTATCATAAAAGATAATTTTTTTAATAATAATTTTAATAAATTATTTTTTAATAACCGAATTAAATTCTATATAAATGTAGGTGCATTAATGAAACGGGGGGTTAAGGGGGGGGGGGTTGCGTTAGCCCCCTCACACAGAATTAATTATCATATAAAACTCTTCCGAAGCCTAATTTGAATTGTTTAACATAGGTTTAGATAACATTGTTATCTTACCTCTTAATCTCCAACCTGTATTTATAGTATTAAATTTCAGGGTAAGAGAAAGTCGTGTGAGTGACACACCAGATTATTTTGTCAGGAAGAAAAAAAAAAAAAAAAAAAAAAAAAAAAAAAAAAAACGTTTACTTCAGTATCCTTTTGAAATTTTTATACACATTAATAAAGTGTTAATATAGTTTATGGTACTATTATATGTTGTTCTATTTTTTTTTTTTCTGTTTCTGGAAAAAAATGATTTACCAGCAAGACAATGAAATAATCCATACAAATAAATGTATAAAAATTTTCTTCCATGACAACAATGTTGAAATTCTAAAATGGCCAGCTAAGTCTACAGATCTTAACTTAGTAGCGAACATATAGTCTTAGAAAATAAATTTATTCAAATCGGAGATATTTTACATCATCAAAAGCTTAAATCTACTATCGAAGACAAATGGTATAAAAAAGACCACCGAAATTTGATAAAAGCTAGCTTCATCCATGAAAATAGAATCTTTGGAATATTTAAAATAATTGGCTATTACACAAGCTTCTATAAACTTATATTTTCTTGTCTTATATGTTAATTAGTACTTTCTGGGTTGGCCTTATTTTTTTTTTACAGGTTTAAAATTGATCTGTGTGTTCCATAATATTTTCATATAATAAAATATCTACAAATTATTTTTCCTCTTGTTTTAATTTTAACATTTTTAAGAATTTTATATTGTAAAATAGAATTTTTAAATTTCTTTTAAATATAGTTTGCAGCGGGGCTGGTAAAGTTCGCTAGTTTTAATATATAAAAAAATTGTAACCTAAAAGAAAAGAATAATAAAGTTAAATATTAAGAAAGAAAAGAAAAGTTAAAGAAAAGGAAAGAAATAAATAAAAATGAGTATCTGGGGTTTTTTATTCACCTTTAGTCCATAATTTATTCATAAATTTTATTTGCTAAATTATCCGTGTGTATTCACTCAGAGAAAGAAGGCCATTAGAAGGAAAAATGACCGTCTTTCTCCAAGTGAAAAGGAATAACTTTTCCCCCTCGATGGTCAGTCTGTATCTTATTACTATATCTATGTTTTTGAAAGCGGAATCGATACACTTTTTTTTTTTTTTTTTTTTTTTTGTATTCAATAAAAACATTGGTTTCGCCAAAAAGTCGACTAATGTTTTGGATGAAATCATATGTTTTCAGGGAATTAGAAAATGATTTGATTAGTTTTGGGAAATATATGTTTGAACGCCTGTGTGTGTGTGTGACAAACATTTTGTTGTAACTGTATCCAAGGAATTGCAGCACAGAGCTTCATATAAATTTAAATGCAGTTGCATCTTAACATAAATTAGATCCTGTCGTATTATGGTACAGATCGCTGAAGAGGTAGCATTGTTATACTGTCATTTCTCCAGTTTATACCTGAGATTCAATTTTAAATAATCGAACAAAACTTGATATGAAAGTGTTCCATTCATATTGGGAGCATATCGACGATAGATGGCGCTGCTATTTTAGAAATTTCGCCATGAATAGTTAGGCTATATCTAAAATTTTACTGTACAGAATTGCACAAAACTTGTTACATTATAGGGACATTATGGAAAAATATGATTATTAAAATTAGGTTTATGTCGGCCGACAGGTGATGCTGATTTTACTAAAATTGTGTAATTTTCTGTATTCTACATCTCAGCGACTGTTGATAAATATTGCACAAAAATTCACTTGCAAAACATTTATAGTTCGAAACGATTTAGCTTTTCTGCATGTTAAATGAAAGTGGTACTATTATATAGAATTATATAGAAGAAAAAATTGTGATTTAAATGAAAGTGGTACTAATATATATAATTATATAGAAGAAAAAATTGTGATAAAAACAACATACTAAGTTTATTAAAGATTTTTTATTTATTTATTTTTTAATTAAAGCTTTTATTTCTTTATTTTTGAAACTGAAATTATAATATTATCTTGTTGCTAATAGAATATTTTACCCAAGACGTTTTATTAAGTAATCTTTGAAAAGAAAAAAAATAGAAAACACACACACAAAAAAAAAAAAAAAAAAAAAAAAAAAAAAAAACTGTTTTTAGCAGAAAGAATTAAAATACTATTGAAATGTAATCGTCTTTGTATCACAACTCTTATCTCAAGATCAACAGAATTCAAATTTTAAATGTAAAGTTATAGAAAGAAAATTCAATGTAACGTATATTTAAGTATATTGTGGTTCATTAACTGTTCATCATTTATATCATCATTTATATCATCATTTTTCATAGTTTCTTTTCTTTTATTTTCTTTATTATTATCTGAAATAATTAAATACTTTTGTTTTTAAACATAATAAAAAAACGAAAAATATTCTACACGTAGTATTGTATATTAAACACAAAACATTAACATATTAATACATATTAATTAAAATTCATTACAGCGCATAACGTTAATATTCAAACGATTTAATATTAACCAAATGTCTAAAAATATTTTACAACGCAACATATGCAAAAATATTTATTGAAATTCTTGAAACGAGATATATTTGTGAAATTAAACAGATATATTTATGAAATTAATACAATAATATTTAATTTAAAACTCTAGAACTATTTTAACTTTATGAAATTAACATTCCGTATAAGTTTTATTTTTGTTATTTTTAGAACGCTTTATGTTTCTATACATATTCATGACAATACTATAAACATATAAAATGTATTTCTTTTGAATATCAAAAGGAATGTACCACTATTGTTTACTGCAAATATAATACATTTTACCTCAGGGGCGCAAAGAATAAAACTTAGCACCTCTCACGTACTTCAAGACCGAAATAATTTTTTTAAAATGTCATGCAACACTTTTTTTTTTCACCACACTTTTAAACATATTTCTCTTGTAGCATTGAATTTTTTAAAATATGGAAACCGTTCATGCACAAAAATATGTTTCTCACATTTAAAAACAAAACATTTACTATTATATATATATATATGTATATATTTTCTCCAATATAATATCCATATAGGCATTTCTAGTGATATGTAATGTCTATTTTTGAAAAAAAAAATAACAATAATGTATTATTTGTTCCCGTATCTTTTTACACTGTTCTCGAAATAAATGCTACTTATAACATTTTTAGTATTATATAGATTATTTAAGTCATCTCCAGTGTAAGCATATTAAAGTTATAAAAGACGGATTGCGTTTAAAGAATGAATAATGTATATTTTTTATTACTCGGTAACCTGCAATTAATTAAAAAAATATATGTGCCAAAAAATATTGATTGATTACATCTATACATTATAAATACCTATTGAAATATTTTTAATGAGTGATTAATCATCATTATTATTATTTTTACTTTCTTCTATGCATAGAGAGAAAGTATTGGATTCGTTAAATTTTTCGAACTCCACTTTTCGATGGATTTACACGTTTTAGGACTTCTTGAAAACGATTTGACTGTTTTCAGAAAATTCTGCCTGTGTGTGTATCACAAATTTTTTGGGCACTGTATCTCGAGTATCAATGACCAAAATGTAACCAAACGTGTTATTTAGTTGGACGATGAAATAAATTGGTGGTGATTAGTTTTGGTAATTCATCGCTGAACAGGCGCCGCTGCGATCCCAATTTTTCTAGAGACCCTATATTAGAAAGAGACTGGACATTGACTGACAGTCAGCCGTTTAAGTGCCGAATTGGAGTGATCCAAGTAGAACGTAATGCATTTTTCTTTGGGATTAACATTACTATACAACATAAATGAAATACAGTTGTATTAAATTTCTCCAAAAATAAATGCAGAATATAAATATGTACTATTTTTGTCTTAGAAAAAAAGAATGTGAAGAAAAACGAATTTTGTTTTAATCTTCGATGAGACATGGTTACCTTTTCAACGCTGATTGGAATATTTTGTTATATACACTCCCTCTCATAATTATAAGGACACCCATTTTTCTATATTAACTAAACACTGAACTCTATTATTTAAACAAATATATTTTTAATTAATCTGAATTTCATTAATAGACTATATTTAAAAAGTTTTATCGTTTTTCTATCTTAAAAAACTTTAAATATGGTAAAAAGATGATTTTTCAGGTGTTCACAATTATAAGGACAGCTCGAATTTCAGTAATTTTTTTTAATTATTCTTTAAATTAATATTTTATGGGGTCTCTTTTTAGGGTTAAACAGTCAGACATTCTCTCTGGTATATATATATATATATATATATATATATATATATATATATATATATATATATATATACATTTTTTTTTTTTTTAATATCCATTTTCAATACCATTTGATATAACATACATGATATTCTGAATACATTTAAATTATTTAAAATTGCTTTCCACTTGCATGCACTTTTCTAATATCATAAGTTAAGGTTTTTTCAAATTTTAGGCCACGGGAAAGGCAATAATACAGAAGTTTCTTTCTTCAAACTATTTCCTATTGCTCTAAAACTGGAGCAAAAATGTAAGTCTTGTTGAAAAAAATATTATTACCCCCCAAAATCTAACAAAAATCTGATAATTCCACGTTTAAAATTTGCGGATATTCTCTTGATGTTCATAATAATAGAAAAACTTACTAAATTCATTTTGTCTTCAGTAGAAGCACCTCCCCAGAGCACCATAGATCCACTTTTAAAATGCCTGATTCATATCTGCCTTTAAAAAATCTGCTCTGTCTTTCGCTATCTTCAGATCGTGCCAGTAACTGTTAAAACCATTTGGTTAATCAAGAATAAAATGTTTTTCCTCCGAAAATGCAACATTTTACCATTTAATATTGTCTTTATTCAACTTTAACACAGACGTTCTTTCCCCAATTAAATGTTATTGCAGGTTTTTTATTCATTTTAACATATTATTAAATATTTTAAACTTGCATAAATGTGGACCCTAACCTTTCGTTAAAAGTTACGAGCAAAGTAAGCAGCAGTCATTATGAGTAGAACAGTAAGAGGAATTATGAGTCTTCGATCTCTGTAAAACAACTCTTATTTTGCATCAGATCTTTCTCCTATCGAACCAGCAGTTCAACGTTTGATCACATTTCCTTCAGCAATTTTAGACCTTCGAATTTCATTAGAAATTCGGCGGATTGAAATTATCCTTCCACTTAAAAAACACATTTATCATACTTCACTACTTGAACGTTCTTTTTTTTGGAAGAATTATCAGTAATGTCCGTCCAAGAAAAATTGAAGGCTTATATATGAATTAATCTAACCCAGTAGTTAACAAATTCGCATGTAAACTGTAATTTATTTATCCGTTAGTAAGTTAAATAAAACGAAAAAAATCTGGATTGTCCTTATAATTATGAACATCTAAAAACGTGGAGAAAAACACATTTTGCATTATTTTTTATTAATTTTGTTTTATATTAAAAAAATTATAGTCATTTTGGTTTTTAGAATACTAGGTATATTAAGTGCACTTAGTACAATCTTGTTTACAATTATTTTTACATTAGTCATTTCGAAATATAAAGTGTCCTTATAAATATGAGAAGGAGTGTATATCTATATTAAGAAAATACGTTGATTGTAAAAGTAATTTTCCCTCATTTTTTCTGAGGACATACTATATTTTACGTTTAAAAATTTTTAACAAAAATATGGTAATCTTAGCTTTTGTCAAGTAATTCATGAATAAATATAAAACTATGGCAATAGAAAGGAAATTAAAATTCCTACTATTTAATTTTAAGAAAAATATTTATGTGATATTTTTACAAGCTAAAAATACATATTTCATTTATTCCAATTACACATTATTATAAATAATGACGTATTTATTTATTTTTGTAAAAATGTATTTTGTAACCAATAACTAAAAATAAAAATTTAAATAGTAATTTATCAAAATATTAACTAATATTTTTAGAAATTAAAAAATATATTCTTGTTTATTTTATTTACATTTGCTTATTTTTTTTTCTCTCTTTTTAGTTTTTAAAAACATTGTGTAAATAAAAATAATAACGTATTTAAATATTATTTATAAAAATGTATTTTGGTAAATTTTATTTAAAAGAAATTTATATTTCATATGCTAGTAAATAATGTTCACCTTAATTTCGTTTTTTTTATCAATTTATTTTAAGAAAACTAACACATTTTGCGTACTAACAAATAATAATAATAATAATAATAATAATAATAATAATAATATATATATATATATATAGTTATTTTAAATATGTATCTTAAAATATATTAGAAATCGCATGCCAATTTAGAAAGATACACTCTGATCTAAGATATTAAATATGTCGCAAAACAGAACATAAAAACTATGAGCTATCAAATAAATAATGTAATTATCTCATATGTGAGAAAATAAATACGTAAAACAGCATTGAATAAGATAATTCAAAGTATTTTAAACATAATATAAAATAAATAATAATGCATTTTTATCTTTTAAAAATATTTAAAAAATAAAGTGATATATCTAATAAAATAAAAATGCAATAAATAAGTTTTCTCCAGTTATGACGTAATATAATCGAAATTTCTTCTCAGCGTAATGGTAAGCAATGGAGTTATTGGCACTAAAATGGAGGATTTCGTAAAAAAGCCGGAGCGGCAATGTCCAGTCTCCTTCTAATATAGTGTCTCAATTTTATTTCTAAATTTTCAACATGACAGTATAGGAAAAAAAAAATCGTATAAATGTACATAATAAGAGTTATTTTTAATGTGTAGTTGTAAAAATAATATGTATTATTGATAATAGAAGTATTAGAGTAGAAAAAATGTTTGTGTATGTGGAAACATCGCTCCCTCCCCATGGGGAGAAGTACCCCACCGAGATGTGTAAATTTTCAATATGGGTATCTTTTGACAGATCACGTCAATATCTTTAAAACGAATGGTTTAGTCATATATCTGTGATAATTTAAAACAAAGTTATCGACTTTTTTTTTTAATTTTTTAACAGAAAAAATCGTATTTTTTCTAACGTTGGTAAAAAAATTGATTTTCCTTCAGCACTTCGTGATATAATTCTGTAAGTTAAAAATCGTTAGCATTTATCATGGATTTTTTTTTTTTTTTTTTTTTTTTTTTTTTTTTTTTGTCTACGTGATAAGACAACGAAAATTTAAAATGATCGAAAGTGTCTCCATTTCGAAGCTGCTTACCAATTACCAACGGAAGAATGCGTGGATGATGCGCTTTTTACCGGTGAATAAAAAAAAAAAAAACTTTTCGCTTGGGTAATGAATCATTTTATTTATATATATCTTTCGGAAATGCTTGATTATTTGTTATTCGTCATTTACGTGTTCATATCAAGTGTATTAAATATTTTGTATGGTTTAAAAGAAGAAAAATATTATTTGAAATAATGCAGGCACTATTAGTTCTAAAAATTCTATACGGAAATTGCACGAATGATGTCCGGAACAGTATGTTTGCAGAAATCTTTAGAGGATTAAAATCTAAATTGTCAAGAGCACTTACAGTACGAGTGTTTGAATTTAGTGGGAAGAAATTGTGGCAGCTTATATATGAATAAATGTTTGAAAAAGATATCACTTTAAAGCTGATTTAGGGAAGTGCGGGTCATGACAAAATCATTTATTGGAGAGATGGGGGGGGGGGGGGTTCAACAATACAAGTGCAGAAAAGGAAATTTTAATAAATGTAAAAGGCTTTCAATTTCTAAAAACTGTTAATTTTCGAGTCCTATTATACTAGAGGCCCGAGCGCTTCCCAATTGACCCCTTGCGAATTCAGGTACGCTTCTTTAAAGAGACTATGCGCTTTTGTTAAAGTAGACGGCTAAAGACAAAACATTTTAGAAGAGAACATAAAGAGAACTTTCATTGTCCTTTATTCTAACTATCCAATCTGGAACTGTGCGAATGTTTAATTTTTGACCATCATCGCTAATCACATCATGTTAGTGTACAATTTCTTCATTGTTGATTTAGAATAAACTCGGTATTTTAAGATGTGGGAACACAGGTCACAAATTCTAATAAAATGTATTCGTTGTAAACGATACAAAGCAAGAAATATAGATTTTGTCCCTGCTTCACTTCCCGAAAGCAGAATGCAAGACGTCTTACTGTATTATTGGTTGGTTGGTTGGGTTTAACGCTGCACTAGTACTTTGCTGTGGACAATTCTTACTGTATGAAATGATGGGAAATGATGTGGCAGGCTCTCTCTGCTTGTAGAAAATTAAATTAGAAAATTGTTTCATTTTCTTACTTACTTGTGGTGTATATCGTGCAATTCATCTTGAGTTATTAGTGGTTGTAAAGATTTATGACTTTCTTATAAAACTTAGCAGATTTATCGCTAGAAGAGGGTTATTAAAGTTAGTTTATACAGACAACGACACGAAATGTATTGGCGCAGTAAATTTTCTTCTATATATAGTTTAGAAAAAAATTGAAAAAGACTTTCTTCCTTGAAAATCAAATAGAAATTCAGTCTCATAACTACTGCATGAAGTGTGGTTGATGGGGAATTATAGGACGAGTGGCGAAGAAGCTTCTAAAATGGTTTTTGGAAAATTATCAGTATCGTGTGAAGAAATATTGACAATTTTGTGCGACATAGAATTCGTGATCATTGTGTGGCTCTTTGACATACTTTTCTGCAGATTCTAACGATCTGGCATCTCTGACCTCGACAGTATTTATTCACGATTCGTCTGAAAATGGTATTCTTGATATAGACCTAATCTACATAGTAATTTTTTAAGAGACACAGATATTTAAAAACTTTGAGAGAACATTTTCGACAAATATTTTGAAAGGAATATACAGGGTGATTTTTCTTAAACTGGCGCTATTCGTAGCCCCCTACAGTTCGATCTAACAACCGGAATGGTACCAAACATGGTATGGATACTAATGATGCCATGGGAAGTAGGATTCCATAAAAAAAAAAAAAAAAAAAAAAAAAAAAAAATTAAAAATTCGCTGATAGAGGGAAAATCGTGTGTTCGTGGCGCAATTGCAGCTCACCAAACCGAGAATTAGCGTAAAACAATGATATTTAAGTAAAATGCAATTTTTTGCTTTTTAGGCGGCAACAGCGCCAGTAATTTAGCATATAAAATATGTAGATAGTTCCAAAAATTATTCTCAGCGGAAGTGAGCCCACACAAGGGAATATGCGACTCACATTATCAGAACACGCATTACTAGTGAAGTTGTATTATTTTAATGAGTGCAATGTACCCACATATTTTCGTCACTTTAGATCCCGTCAGAAGCTACCTAAGTTCAGAAGTTCAAGGAAACTTCATGTTACTTTTGGCTTTGGGGTTACGTGGAATCTAAAGTTTATGTTTGTGGAGTCACTGACTCGAGTATGTTAAAGGACACATTATCAAGAACAGTGCGGAATACTCTTTTTGACATTTTGCGTACAGCCGTAGAGAATGTTGTGTAGTGAATGCACAATGTAGTCTCTGAGAATGGCGGTCTTGTTGAATGTGGTCAAATTTTTCGTCTGGGAAGTTAATATAGCGAATAAAGCTTAATAATTCACTGTAATTGTGTATATGTTATTATTTCATTTTTCGTGGAACGCATTTACATTGTACTGTGCCATAAATACCCGTATCGGCGAATATTCGAACTTTATTTATTTATTTATTTATCTATTTTTTTTTTTTTTTTTTTTTTTTTTTTCACAGAATCCTGCTTCCAATGTCAACATTAGTCTCTATACAAAATTTGGTGCCATTTCGGATGTTAGATAGAGCTACAGATGGCTCTGAATAGCGTAGGTTTAAAAAGAAATCACACTGTATACCTCTCTTGATATATATACATACACTCCTTCTCATATTTGTAAGGACGCTATATGTTTTGAAATAAATAATGTAAAATTAATTGTGAACAATATTGTACTAAGTGCACTTAATATATCTAGTATTCTAAAAACTAAAACAGCTATAATTTTTTTTTAATATGAAACAAAATTAATAAAAATAATGCAAAATATTTTTTTTTTCTCTACGGTTTTAGATGTTCATAATTATTGGGACATTCAAGATTTTTTCGTTTTATTTAACTTACTAGCGGATAAATTACAGTTGACATGCGAATTTGCTAACTACTGGTCTAGATTAATTCATATATAAGCCTTCAATTTTTCTTGGAAGGACATTACTAACAATTCCTCGGAAAAAAGAACGTTCATGTAGTGAAGTATGATAAAAGTGTTTTTTTAGAGGAAGGATAATTTCAATCCGTCGAATTCCTAATGAAATTCAAAGATCTAAAATTGCTGAAGGAAATGTGACCAAACGTTGAACTGCTGGTTCGATAGGAGAGACATCTGATGCAAAATCAGAGTTGTTTTACAGAGATCAAATACTCATAATTCCTCTTACTGTTCTACTCATAATGACCACTGCTGAATTTGCTCGTAATTTTTAACGAAAGGTTGGGGTCCACATTTATACATGTTTAAAATAATAAATAATATGTTAAAATAAATAAAAAACCTGTAATAATCAATGAGCATTTAATGGGGGAAAGAACGTCTGTATTAAAGTTGAATAAAGACAATATTAAATGGTAAAATGTTACATTTTCGGATGAAAAGCATTTTATTCTTGATTAACCAAATGGTTTCAACAGTTACTGGTACGATCGGAAGATAGCGAAAGACAGAGCAGATTTTTTAAAAGCTGATATGAATCGGGCATTTTAAAGGTGGATCTATGGTTCTCTGGGGAGCTGTTTCTACTGATGGCAGAATGAATTTAGTAATTGTTTCTATCATTATGAACATCAAGAGAATATCCGCAATTTTTAAACGTGGAATTCTCAGATTTTTGTTAGATTTTGGGGGGTAATAATATTTTTTTCAACAAGACTTACATTTTTGCTCTGCTTCTAGAGCAATAGGAAATAGTTTGAAGAAAGAAACTTCTGTATTATTGCCTTTCCCGTGGCATAAAAATTGATAAAAACTTAACTTATCATACTAGAAAAGTGCATGCAAGTGGAAAGCATTTTTAAATAGTTTAAATGTATTCAGAATATCATCTATGCTGTATGAAATGGTATTAAAACTGAATATTAAAAAAAAAATGTATATAAATATACCAGAGAGAATGTCTGACTGTTTCAGCTTAAAAAGAGACCTCATAAAATATTAATTTAAAGAATAACTGAAAAAAAATTACTAAGATTCGAGCTGTTCTTATAATTGTGAACACATGAAAAATCAGGTTTTTGGCCGTATTTAAAGTTATTAAGATAGAAAAACGATAAAACTTTTTAAATATAGTCTATTAATGAAATTCAGATTAATTAAAAATATATTTGTTTAAATAATAGAGTTCTGTGTTTAGTTAATAGAGAAACACTGATGTCCTTATAATTATGAGAACCAGTGTATATATATTGTTTATATATATATATATATATATATATATATATATACAGGGTGATCAATTTAAAAGAGTACCCGTTGGTGTTTCTTATTACCTTAAATATGACGGATGTGGTAACTATACTAACACTGAACTATAACTGTTTGAACCTTGTTTAAGTGTGAGAGAGCATTTCCAACACTGTTGGACTTTATTTGTGAGGTTAAACTGCAATGGAGACCCACAATGTTATTTAATCCTGTGATAATTTTATTTAGGAAAAACAAAATTTAATTCAATTTTTTTTTACATTATCATTCATACATTACATTTGTCATTGTAATTTTTACATTATAATTTCATAGGTATTCCAGAGAAATCCTGCAAACATCGACAAATTAAAACAGATAATAACTAAAGAAATCTCGTCAATAACACCAACAATGCTGCGAAGTGTGTAAAATATTTGGTTCGACGTGTTTATGTTTGCATTCAAAATGATGTCGAACATTTTCAGCCATTTCTGTAAGGAATGATATTGAAAAAATAAATAAATAAATAAATAAAAAATAAATTAAATTATGTTTTTCAAAAATAAAATTATCACAGGATTAAGCAACACTGTGCGTCTCCATTTCTGTTTTATCTCACAAATAAAGTTTTAACAGTCCGACAGTGTTAGAAATTGTCTCCCACACATAACCAAGGTTCAAACATTTATACTTCAGTGTTAAAATAGTTGCCACATCAGTCATATTAGGTAATAAGAAAAACCAACAGGTACTCATTCTAACTGATCACCCTGTATATTAATTATTGTACTAGAATGTTTCTTTTCGACATTTAGGAATTTGAAACTTATTGATTGGTATTATATCCAATTGTAATGCCCAAATTGATATACAAAATTGTTTACTCATTATTCTAGCTACCCTTCGTTGCAAGCTTAATGAATGATTATTGATTTCGAATATCACTGTTAATACTTGTGTATATATATAATTATGAACTTCGTGTATATATATATGTATATTTTTTTTTTCTTACCGATGTCAAAATCAAAGGTGAAGAATATCATTAATTCAAATGTTTTTCTTTTTACGGAATGGTAATGGGAGAAAGCACGGCTGATGCGGTAGAATGTAAACAGTTTTTTGAGTTTGCTCGCCGATGACTAGATATAAAGAAGAAATATACTATCTTGTGCAATGGATTATATTTTTTATATACAGTGTAGCCACAATTAAACTTATCGTAGATATAACTAAAATGCGAATTTATCCGAAAATGTGTATATAGACACTACAAAGGATGCGCTCAAAGGTTCTGCAAATAAAAAAAAAATTAAACTAAATTAAATTAATAATAATAATAATAAAAATAAAAAGAGATCTGAGGCATGAAAATGTAAATACATGCACGGGAACAAAATTCTACATCAAAATGCACACAAGCTACAAATTTTAATACAAAGAACTTCATTTATTACAGATTTAATTATTATTTGTTATAAGTTACGCTTATCGGTGTGGATCAAATTGTTCAAAGTGAACCCCATAATTAAATTGTAAAACCTTCAGCCAGTGAACAATGTCTTCAACAGCTGATCACAGCTGGTCACCAGTGATTCTCTTCATTTGCATCGTTACTCGTTACTTTAATTAATCCAAATTTATAAATTTTCTTTTAAAAACCGAGCTCTTTAAATTTCCCCATAAACAAAAATCCCACAAGTTAAGATAGACAGAAGAAGCCGGTCAAGGAGTGGGGAATGAATGGGTAATCACTCTGACATCTGTAAAATTTTGGAACAAAAAGCTTTTCGAAATGTAAAAATAACAGTTTTAAATGTCGCATGTTTTAAAAATGTTAAAATATACGAGAGCAATTTATGATATAACTCAAGCATTTTAACTTTAATGTTTGTTTGTATTTTGATATTTGTCCCCACAGAGCGGAGATTTTTAAGATTTGTTTATTATTATTATTTATTTATTTTTGCAGAATCTTTGAGCGCACACTTTAAAATGTGAAAATACAACCTTTTAACTCGATCCGCATTTTAGTTTAGCACCTACAGGGAGCTCTGAATAGTTCAAGTTTAATTATAGCCAACCTGCAAATCTTCTCTGATTATTTGTTTAATGACTATTCGTTATTAATACGTCCATGTATTGAAAGAAGAAATATATTTAATGAAAAGAATAAGACTGTTACAAAAATATTAGACTACACAAAAAAACCCATTAAAAAAAAAACTGATTTGAATGTAAAAGTAGTTAAATGAATAATAATAATAATAATAATTCCATAATATTTATTTAGCACTAAAGAAGAAATAGTTTGACTATATATTTTCAGGGAAAACCATTGTTTCATAAATCTAAGACCACTCATATTTTTAATAAAAAAGACAAATTTAGTTTTGAGCTCGATGTTTAACTGTAACTTAACCCATATATAATGTATAAAAGTAGGAAAAAGTTGAGAAAATCTAAATTGTATCTTTTTTTTTTTTTTTTTTTCTTTTTTCTTTTATGTCTTGTCAAAGTCCTGTCTGAAATGGAATGGAAAATACAGTGGTTCTTTGAGAGAAAGTCTGAGCCGTGAACTAAAGGATAAACGTGAAATAAGTAAGATTCTTCATCGTTCTAAAACTGTTAATCATAATGTTATAAGTAAAAAAGAATTATGTGGCATGAAAAAAAATTATCTGGTTTTAAAAAGAAGTTATCAGCATGTGACATTAGGCTATTTCTCAAATCGACAACGAAATACAGCAGTCCATTAAAATTGCACAACAGATAACTGAAATGGAATCTGATGTAATTGTGTGGGGAAGTTTAAAAAAAATAAATAAAAAAAAAACTTGTGTTATTCAACGCAAATTAATTAGAAAACCACTAGTAATGAAACGTCATAAAGAATCCCGTTTTAAATGGACAGCGTAGGTCATATCACGGAACTTTGCATATAGTTAATAGTGTTCATAGAGTTCTTCTCTTCATAGAATTTTTTTTTTTTTTTTTTTTTTTTTTTTTTAGACAAGAACAAAGGTTAGGTGATTCAGATGACAAAAACTGAAACTAGCTTGATTTAAGACTAAATTACCGCAAATTTTACAGTAGGTAGATGGGAGACAGTTCCGTTATGGTGTGGAGGCATGTCTCGTTCGGAGATATATGCAATCGTCAAACAATTGCTGGGAATGTGAAACCTAACAATTACCGACGGATTTCATTTCGAAGTCTGATACACTTTGGAACGATTTTAGGTAGACGGAAATTGAAGTTTTAACAAAATTATGCCACTAATCATAAATCAAATCAACAAAAAGGTGGATTAGACGAGAGAAGGCAGATACTGTACACATTTGTCGAGACGAAGAACTTATCTAAACCCCGTAGAAAACATGTGGCGTTATTTGTTCTTCCGAATATATGAATATATCAAATCTATCATTCAACATATGATTTAGAAATGGCCATTACGGAGAAATCGGATAATATTTTCAAATCTCCCTTTAAAACATTTATTTACTCAATTAGAAATTGTGTGTTTAAAGTTATTCTGAGAAATAAGGAAACAACATTTTACTAAATTTCCGAAAACTTCGTTTTTGTACATGTGGTTTTAATAAAATTTTAACAATAAATTTTGGCACTTTTTCGTTATATTGAATTTGATTTTTTTTAATTAAATTTCATTTATGTAATTCGCTTCAGTTTCACTAAAAACGCGATGTACTGACAAAGAATGTTTTTTTAGTTTTGATTGAAATATTTCTTTTAATATCTAAATAGCAAAATTTGTTATGATCATGTATTTTTGTAACAGAACAGAAAGACAGATCAGTTGTTTAATTTAATTCATAATCATTCTTAAACATTTATGAGAAGTGTTAAGTACTCTTAAAATAAATGTAGATTGCATTTTCTACTGTATGACATAGTGTATTTTAAATTGTTCCTGCATCCTTGTAATCCTCAAAGCTAAATGTGTCATATTCTGTAGAAATCCTTGCTATAGTATATGGATATATAAATAATGTCAATTTCACTATGTTTTGTGCAGTACAAATTTATTTAAATATGATTTTGAACGCTTGCTTTTTATAGACCGCAATGCATTAGCATTTCTTGTATGTCCTTATACGCACATCAACTGTGAGATTTATTCCCTTTTATAGAAGAAACATACCTTAGTGAAGTTGAATAACATATACCATTCTGAAGAAATTCCATAACAAGAATGCAATATAGATGGGAACAGAGAGAAAGATAAGGCAAAAAGATATACAAAGAGACTAATTCACATATAATCACACTTAACCCGTTAGTAGTTGCGCATTGGTCTTTTCTTCGCCCATCACATATTAATTCATTCACCTTTTAAGGATTGTTCCTTAATGGTAAAGTAGGGAAACTCTGTGTAAATGGCCTTGTGCAGGTGCCCTCTCACACAGTATGTTTTCAAGCTATTGCGACTAATTATCGAGCAATTAATAACATTTTACTTCTAAAATCTTTCTATTTGACCGAGACGCGAGTAGTAACGTTGATTTATACCCCCCCCCCCTCACCCTTTTCCGGCATTTCTGACAGGTTGGTGTTTTGCGGCAAATACTTCACGTGAAATAGATGCAACTTCTCTGATTGTTTTCTTTCGGCTTTCCTCCAGCACTACGCAGAATAGCGACGCAGAATAGACCGAGATGCGACCAATACAGTTACAAAATATGACGCAGTGACTCTCGGATTAAACTCTGTTAGCAAGTGTTAGAAACGGTCAATAAAAGCGAAAAGGTTGTTCCAACCATTTCTAATTATAGATCTTAATGTAACTGAATAATTTCGTGTTGTCCTGTATATCTCATTGCCTGTCACACTATGTTTTTCAGAAAGTTTTATTTTATGCAGGAGAATGCTAAATGTTAATTTCATTATGATTTGCACAAAATAATATTATTAAAGCATGATTCATAAAAATGCGTCTCAAAGAATGCAATTCTTTGGAATTTTTTCGTATACCCCTGTACAGAGGCGGTATTTTCCCCATTCTCAATAGGAAACATACCATAGTTAATTTTAATAACATATATCAGTATCGAAAAATGAAAAAAAAATATCCATAAAATATAATGGAAATTAGAGCGTGAATACACAGAGATAAGTGCAGACAAACAAAATAACAGATAGATGAACCCCCAATAATAAACAATTTCATCATCGGTGGAAAGTGTTAAAAAACATATCTTTTGTAATTTAAAGATAATTATAGATGAGATACATCCCAAATAAACAATAGTAAAACAAATCTCAAAGATTAACGTTCAAAGCAATTGGCAAAATGACTTTTTTTTTTTACGTTTTATTACAGCATTAATTATTTTAATAATGTTGTAACATTATAGAAACAGGGTTTTGATTGGAGTAGTGGCATCCCTCACACTTTATGTATGCTTTTAGCGATGCTGAAAGAGCATTCTTTTAAACAGGAAATTTGTATTATATAACCATTGTTATTTAACGCACACAAGTTTTAAAGACTTTAACGTATGCTTTAAATAATATTACCACGTCATCCATTCTTTATCGCTATATTAGATCATTAAATACTATATCCCATTAAATATTAAATTAAATATGTATTTATTTTTAAAATTATATACATTTTGCTGTAAAAATTGCCCAATGCCTATTTCAGGAAGATTTGATAAACCACTGCATTAAAAGTAGATTTATTCCAAAAAAGCAGATATTGTTTCTAAAAAGAATGTAGTATACACATAAATATATATATATATATATATATATATATATATATATATATATATATATATTGTAAAATTTTAATTACTTATTAAAATATTACTCGAATTAGTAAAGAATGTAATTTTGAAAATGTCCTTTGTGAAAAATGATTTAAATAAATGTTTATCATAAAATTTTGGAAAATATTTACTTAACTGAAAGCTCATTAGTCTATACTTTGGTATACCAAAAATTGATCGCGTTGCATACAATACAAATAAGTGTCAAGGGATTTGCCGAAATTACGTGTGAAGATAATATTTTAATAACTACTTAATTAACAATTATTCATGTAGACAAATCTTTCGTATTTCATGAACTTGAGAATATTTTATTTTTAAACATATACATATATAAAAGATCATTTTAATATTTCAAAATACTTTTGGATATATATATATATATATTGTAAAGCACTGGGAATTTAATTTGGTTTAGTAATTTAATTTATATACATAGAATGTAATTCATTTACATGAATTTATTTGAGAATAACTTCTCAAAACAATTCATGCAAAATTCATTCAATTTTTATAATTTATATATTGAAGTTAATTGTAGTTATTTCTATGTAAATTCATTCAAGGATCCTTCGTCAGGTTATAAAATGTTAATTTTCGGAATTTCTAGTTTGTTTTCGCATTAAAATAGCTCATTTTCTTTAAAAAACACGTTAAAAGCTAAATCATTACAGGTAATGGCCTTGGCGCCAAATGTGTCGAATTCTCCTCTCATAGGAGACCTTTTTGGCGACCATGGCAAGAAAATCTTTATTATCGATATACCAAATATGGAAGCTTTAGTTTCAATAGTCTTCGAGTTGACAGAACTGAGTTTTATAGAAGGGTATAAAAGGAAGCCCAATGCGGCCAAGCAATTAGTTTCTCGCTAACCGCCTTACGATAAAGTGTTCCTGACAAGTCTCTTCTTTGCAGATCATTACTGTATCTGTTAACTAACGCTGTAATTTATCTAACGCCGTATTTTTATTTTTATTGATAATTGATTAAAAATACATTAAATAAACATTCATTTTAACTTTAAAGTATAAAAAAAGAAATATCTGATGCCAAAATAAGTAAATAAATAAAATATACGTTTTATTATTTTTATTTTTCCCGACATTAAATTAAGTTTAATTTTCTGTAATTAATAATGATAATAATAATAGTCACGAAAATTGGTACTATTATTAAACATGAATTCGCGTGTAAATAAATATTTTCAAGTAGAAATAAGTCATTAGCTTAACATAATTGCCACAAAATATTAAAAAGTACCAAATGGAAAAGTATCAATTCGGAACTTTTCAATTTCGCCGGCGCATGCGATAAAGTTGCCAAAAATGATACAACCGACGGCGCCAAACAAAATATATTCTTGATCTGTATGATTGATTGCGTTTCTTTTTAACGCTTTCTATCAAGTTCGTAAAGTGTTTATGACTTAATTTTTGTCTATCCATCTGTCCGTCTGTCTGCCTGTCCACGTTCTGACTGCCGTAAACATTCAAGGAATTTCTTGAAACTCATATATGTTATTCAAATTCACTATCAGTTGTTCGCTATTAAAAATGGAGTGAATACCTCTACTGGGTTATACACAGGGACACCCGAAATTATTCCAAAGCATTGTGGTCTACGAGAAAATATAAAATATAAAATAAAATGAAATGTATAGAATATCCATATATATTAAGGGCTGCAGTTAGAATCTCAGGGCTGCATTTTCTTGTGCATTAAGCAATTTTAACACTTTCCAACAATGTTTAAGAGTGATTACGAAAACAAATAGTCTGTCTGCATGCCTTCCAGTCCTTCTCACAGTCCGTTTTGTGATAACGTAGGCAAAGAACATTGAAATTTATACAAAAAGTATGTACATTAGGAAACTTTTAATAATAAATGCGTATAGCCTGGTTTTTCGTTCTTGTTGCCTTCAAAGTGTATTTATCGTTTTTATATAAAAAAATATATTTTAAAATACTTCGGATATGTTCTAGCATAAAAACATATTTTAGAGTCAAATTTAGACTCATTTATAAATGAGAGCGACTTCTAATTTTGCACTGATAATTTTTTAACATTGCAGAATTAAATTTTTTTATCATATCTTTCATATTTTTAATTATAGAACGAAAAAAATCATCACCTGAAACACTTAGGTAGAAATGGTTACATTTTATATTTTGTAATTTCAAGGTAACGCCGGCGAAATGGAAAAATATCGATTTTTTTTTTTTTTTTTTTTTTTTTTTTGTAATTAATGTAGCTTTCTTTCCAACAATAAAACAAAAATTTTCATATTTTATGTGTAACTTGTGAGTTTTTTTTTTTTTTTTTTTTTATGTCTTCACATTAATTTTAGATACTGAGAATTTTAATTTCTTTAAGTTATACACTGACGGGAAAAAAAAATCCCAACAACAAGAAAGATTTGTATTAGATAAACGAAATTTGGTCCGAAATACATCTGAAAGATGATATCTATTCAAATTTCGCGCTTCGCGAATAAGTGTGGCGCTAGTAACGTCATTCAGAACTTGCAAATCAGGTTTGCTTTAAATGCGTGCTGTAAAGTTCGTGGGCTTTATTGATCTTTGAAATTTGATGAATGGAGGTGAAGTTAGCTAGGATTGTCTTTAAGAAGAAGAAGAATCCATTATCAACAGCTCACCCAGTTTGAATGAGGTCTTGTAATAGGGCTACGAGAAGGTGGATTTTCTTTCCGCGATATTGCAGAAAGACTTGGCCGGAATATATCCACTGTGCATGATAGTTTTCTGCAACGGTCAATACATGGTACTGCTTCAAAAAGACCGGGTACCGGACTTCCACGTGGCACTACTGAGAGGGAAAACCGCCGTATTCGGCGTAAGGCTGTGGCACATCGTACTGCGTCTGCGGCAGAAATTCGAGCTGTAGTTGGTACAACAGTGACACAATGAACTGTAAGAAATCGGTTACTTCAAGGACAGCTCCGAGCCAGGTGCCTTGCAGCGTGCATTCCATTGACTCCAATCCATTGCCGTTTGCGTCGATAATGGTGTCAAGCCAGAGATCATTGGAGGACGGAGTGGAGAAATGCTGTGTTTTCTCATGAAAGCAGGTTCTGCCTTGGTGCCAGTGATGGCCTTGTGTTGGTCAGAAAGAGGCCAGGGGGACGCCTGCAACCAAATTGTCTGCGGCTTAGACACACTGGATCTATACCTGGAGTCATGGTCTGGGGAAAAATATCCTACGACATCAGGAGCACTCTCAAGGTTATCTCAAACACACTGACTGCAAATTTGAACGTCCGTCTGGTGATTAAAAATGTAGTGCTGCCATTCATGAATAGCATTCAAGGGAGAGTTTTCCAACAGGATAACGCTCGACCTCATACCGCTGTTGAAACGAAATGTACTCTACAGTGTGTAGACATGTTACCTTGACCTGCGAGATCACAAGATCTGTGTCCAATTTAGCACGTATGGGATATCATTGGACGACAAGTCCAGCATCGTCCACAGCCAGCACTGACCTTCCCAGTATTGACAGAACAAGTATAACAAGCATATAACTCTATACCTCTAAGTGACATTCGGCACCTGTATGACACAGTGCGCGCACGTTTGCAGGCTTGCGTTCAAAATTCTGGAGGTTACACCGGCTATTAATGTAACACCATTTGACAATTGAAATGCATTTTCTTGAGCTTAATTTAACCTCTGACCTTGAAAATTTAATCAGTTAAAAATATTAACTAGACAAATGCCTTTTCCGAATTTCATTACTTTACAATATATATTTTTTTCTTGGTGTTGGGATTTCTTTTTCGTCAGTCAATATATATATATGTATATATATATTTTATTTTGTAAATATCATAAACTATTTATTATTATTATTGTTATTATTATTTTTATTTAGTGGCACAGTTTTAGTACTGTACCCTTTTCGCAAATTTTTATAATTTGGCACCGAAGTTGTTCATAGTTTTCTCGTCAAGGTCTTTACTTACGCAAGAGTTGCCAAGGAAATCCCATTTTTTTTTTTCATTTTACTTGGTTAGTACTTTCTATAAATTAATGAACAAATTATTATATATCTATGTTTCTTTCATAAATTTCAAAATTCTATAACGTCTACTTTAACCTGAACAACACCGGGTACACTTGCTAGGGTATATATATATATATATATATAGATAGATACAGTCGGTAACAAAAGTCTCCGAACACTAGGAAAAATTCCTATATAAAAAATGTACTCTTAATACAGTTTTGTTAAATAAATCCTTGTTGAAACCTGTTCTTAGTCAGTCTAAAAATAGGATTCGACAAGGATTTTTTTAAGAAAACTGTATTAAGTGTACTTTTTTAATATAGGAATTTTTGCTAGTGTTCGGAGACTTTTGTTACCGACTTTATATATATATATATATATATGCATTTTTTTTTTTTTTTTTTTACTGTAAAAATCGTTTACCTAACATCTTATTCGATTTTCACCTTATCCTGTATTTTGAAGCCCGTATTAAGTTGCCACTTGAAAAGTTTGAACAAGATTGGTAATTTTGAACACAAATAAATAACAGCCTTGTTTTTTTTTAATGTATAAATATAGGTAATATCGATAAACGCAGGGTTATGGTGGAAGGAACAGGGTGGCTAAGGTAGTTTTAAGGCCACTCAAACAGATTTATATGTCAAATAAAACTGTTCCTGAAATTATTTTAGATTATTTTAAAGTAGATTGAACTTGAATACTTATTTTTGTTGATCCTGGGACATAATATGCAATCT
This sequence comes from Salticus scenicus, assembly GCA_963930645.1. Taxonomy (NCBI): domain Eukaryota; kingdom Metazoa; phylum Arthropoda; class Arachnida; order Araneae; family Salticidae; genus Salticus; species Salticus scenicus. The sequence continues at coordinate 116,959,008 of OZ005652.1, read as the reverse complement.
ATCATTATAGTATTGAAATGCAGGTTAGGGGAAAGTCATGTGAGTGGCACAACAGATTACCTATAGTAAAATGCTTAATTCGTTTATATTAATTTAATTTGTTACTTTCTAAAATATCTAGAAAATTGATTAGTCTATTTCAATTGATTTAATGTTTTTAACTAGAAATTTTGATTTATAAAACTGAAATCAATTTCGTACATTATAAATAAATATCTTAATTAAGTTCCAAAGCACTTACTCTACTAAATAATATTAATAGATAAATTAGTTCATAAGTTTTCTTATTACTTTAAAAATTAATAATTGATTTTGGAAGAAAAATATATACATCGAGTTTAATTGTATTTAACTGTCTTATTTACAGTATATAATGTAAGAAATACTGTAATATTTTAAGTATATATAATATAAACTACCTTCCTGATGCAAGTGGTATATCCTTGAATAGGTATTTAGGGAAATTACACGTTAGCCATGCTAATTTTATAAGTACTCTTAGCACATATGAAGTATCTTAATTGTATGAATATCCATCATAGCATAGATTTATACTAAATTCATGTGATAATTAATATACTGCTCTAACACCATGATATTGTAATACAATTTATTACGCAGTTATAGACAGTTTGGAAATATACATTGCTATTAATGGAGTCCGATGTATCCCATTATGTATCTCACTAAAATACGTTTTTATGTACACAAATATTTATTATAATAATTGAAATCAGATATTTATATATTTTATGGAAAATTTATCGTATGTAAAATTCGATTTTTTAACTAAGCTTAGTTATATTCAATTTTCATAAAAGAAAAAAAAGAAAAAAGTGTTTGTTTTTGATAAGTTTAAGAATTTATGTAAATTATTTTTAAAACCATCCTTTATTTAATCAACGACTGTAGTCATTAAGACATTAAAACAAGTAACAAAGCATTATTTTTCACATTTTACTGTTTTACATAACCATATGGTTAAAAATTTCGATCACCTATGTAGATATTAAAAAAATTCCAAATTCACTTTACCGCAATATATTTTTATGTTTGAATATAAATATGCTTTAAAACACACAAATACTCACACACACACGCATATATATCTATGTGTGTGTGTGCGTGTGTGTGTGTGTGTGTGTGTGTATTTTTGTGTTTTAAAGGTCTTTAATTTGTTTTAAAATGTTACAACTTTTGCCACAAATTTGCCAATCTGCTATTGATTTTATCGATTTTACAATCCTTAATTCCATATATATAAACACAATAGTGTCTCATAATTTATTCTAAAATAAATTTTTATTTACATTAAAAATAGAGTTGCAAAATGTTTCCCTATATGTAGATACCAACTTTGAAGAAAAGTCAGACCGTTATTGACGTTCTATCTGCCGCTTTTAACGTCCCTTAATCTTGCATTATTATAATCGGAATAATTAGTTAAGTTAGCTAAAAAAAAAAAAAAAAAAATGTTGTCGCTTCGTTTAGAAAGTCACCTATCTTGAAAAAGATTTTTTTCCTATGCAAGAGGAAGGTATCGGACACAGACAGGCAGCTGCAGAAGAAATTGTTGGAATACGTTTTGCATTTTTCTGGTTGCTTGTGTCAAGGTCTTCTCTTTTTTTTTTTTTTTTTTTAATTTGTAACTCAATTTTTAAAAGTTGGCTAATTATTTTTCAAACTTTGTAAATTTTAGAGTTCATTATCTTGTAGTGCAATTTATAGTACATTTAAGTGATAATAACTTAATGTATATAATACTGACTATGCATGATATGGAATTTTAAAATAAATTTAATAACTATTGTCTTTTTATTAATATTTCTGGTATTAACGTAAACTCTTATTTTTAAATAATTTAAAAATTTTGTCAAATGCATTAATATCACTTATCCTATAATGATCAGTATAAAGCATTGGAAACCTGTTATAAATTTTGCTCTACAAAATTCTACATTGTACCAGAATTTATCTAATTTATCTATTATTTATAGATAAAAATTTTGAGCTTCATAAAAGTAATGGAAATAATTAAAAACCTGTATGATATACTTTTATTCATCACATTGTATAAAATGTCACATTTGTCATTGGTATCATAAATATTTTAAAATTCATTATTGCAAATTAGTTACTTTGAAACTGGATTCAAAGAAAAACTGAATCTGCTGAACTGAACACTGAATCTACTTATTATTATATGCTTTTATATTCCTAAGTAGTGAATTCACACACACACACACACACACACACACACACACACAAGGGGAAAAAATCCGATTTTAAATATATTTTTTGTGTTTTATGAAGTCCATTCTTCGTTTCAATAATTTTTTAAACGATGTCGGTCTGTCTATCTGTGTACCCCTGCACTTATGTGTTCTTCTTGTGTATATATTACAAAAACTAGGAGAAAGTTTTTGATTAAAAAATAATTATAATAATTTCATGAAATTGTACATTTCATTGCAAATGGATTCATGTCTATCAACATCTGTCGTTTAACGTGTTACTGATTTTTTTTCAATTTTAATGTAGGGTAAGTGCTCCAGTGAGTGACATTTTTAGAGTAATTTGTGATGTTTTTATTGTTTTTGTCATCAGAAACTATTTCTGCAAATCTTTAGTTAATATATATGTGATGAAAGACTTTTAGAACCAGGTATATATTAAAATATATGCATTCGATAATTATTAGATTTTTCTTAATGAATTTTTATTTTACACTTACACAATCTTCCACTAATTAACACTACCAGTTTTTCATTACCCGAGAAATTGGCCTCCTCTGCCCCTGTAATTGACACTGAGAGTTTTTCACTTTACCAGTAATAGGTACCCTATGCTCCAGTGTTTGACACAATGTTAAAATTCTGATATGTAAATCATTTGCTTCTATTTTTTTCTTATTTATTAATTATTTCGGGGAACATATCAATTACTGGAGTATGACAAACACTAGAGCTCCAATCCTAGCGGCAAAGGACAAAATTTCATATGAAAGCACAAAATAGAGTTTATTTATTATCAGTCATTATTTAAAAAAAAAAAAAAAAAAAATCATTTGTAATAGTAATTTTTAACAGGAAAAAATCCTGCATATCTCTGGCCAGAGGCGGAGTGGATATACCCCTTCTAAGATAACAACTTTAATGTGCGTATTTCTTAAAGTAGTTCATAAGTACTTTCATAAAGAGGGGCGGAACCTTATACTTCTAATAACATAAATCTCTTTATTTATCCATAGATATTTTTATTCATTTTTAATCATATAAGCTCTTAAACGAAAAAGCATTTTTTTTTTTAGAAATTGTTTGTAAAAGATAAACGACACTTTCTTTAGAAATTTTAGTCGTGATTTTCTGTGAAGAACATTTTGCCCTCTCATTGAAAGAAATAAGTTTTAAAATATCATTTATGTAAACCTGTTTTAAAATTTTGCACGGAATACACATAAAAATGGTGCATTTTTCATTGGAAATTTTGAAAAAAAAGAAACGTTTCCCTAATTAACATTTGTTGTAAATTACATTTCAACGTGGAAATTTAAGATTTCTAAAAATTAATTAATATTCATGGAATGTAGTTTCTTTGTCAAAAGCATCTCTGAATATTAATCACAAGTACGGTGACACTTCCCAAACATGCGGAGAATCTGCCACATTCATGTCTAATTTTGAATTTAAAATATACAGAAGTCCATTCACTATTTATAATATAATGCATGTAATATTCATAATAAATATCGTAAATGATGATATATGTATTTGGAGTATTTAGAATATCCTTTATAATAATTTATAGGACAGATATTCTTGAAACTTATATCCATGTGTTTTTAACACATGCATTTATTCCTAATTAAATTTATTAACATTTTATAATATTTACTAAATATGACAAACACACTGCTTCATTCGCCTATTATTATTATTATTATTATTATTATTATTATTATTATTATTTAATTTTTTAAATATAGATTTTTTAAATACCGAGTTTTTATTATTTTATTATTGTCTTTAAAAATAAAAGTAATTACTGACATTGATTTTTTTTTTTTTTTCATTTTACTCCTTTTATTGAAATCTTACTTGTAAATGAAAAAGTATTTTATGTATGTAATAATAATCAATCCAGTATAGCCAATTTAAAGATGGTAAATTTAAATATTAAAAACTAAGTTTCTTCCTTTTTTTTCTTTTTTTCGTTTCATAAGTTTACAGTATTAATTTATTCAGTAATAGCATTTTTAGATAAAAACCATAAAAAACAAATCTTTAAAAGTAAATCTATATTAATAAAATCAGAGTTTTGTCTGTAAATTTGTCGGAATCGAAAAATTTTGCGATATCTTCACGTTTCACACTCCATGAAAGCCGAAAATGACTTCAGAAAATGTTGCCTGTGTGTGTGTGTGTGTGTCTGTGTCTGTGTGTGTGTCATCGTGTCCGAATGTCGCTTTTTTTGTCCGGGCATCACTTGAGAGCGGCTCTACGGAATTCAACGACGCTTGGCAGGAATTTAGGTCTTCACCCAAATTAAAATTATATCTATCAACTTTTCAGAAATTCCCCCCCCGTTCCCCCCCTAGGGGGTAAAAGACTAAAACCCGTTTGTCCGGGCATCACTCGAGAACGGCTGGACGGAATTCAATGGCGCTTGGCAGAAACTTAGGTCTTCACCCAACTTAAAATTATATCTATAAAAATTTTCAAAATTATGATTAGTGTTTAAATTGTGTGTAAAAAACGCCTGCGCATGCGCCATAAATATTTTTTCACTAAAACGCTTTGAATGGAAAAATAAAATGCAAAAATAAATTTTTAAGATAAAGACTTTTGTATTCACGTGATTTTCACTACAAATTATGAAAAGATTGAAATGAAGTGTTGCCACCTAAGTTTCATACTTTAGTTAATTTTATAAAATCAAATTATCGTATCGAAAAACTGTTTACACCCCAGAATTCAGAAAAATCACTTCTTTCATTTGGTACTGAATTTGTAACGATAAGTCTGATACTTCTCATTTATTTTTCCCTTTTTATGTTTTTCCGTTGCCACTTAAATTTCATACTTAAGTTATTTTTAAGAAATCTAATTGTCGCATCGATAAACTGTTTGCACCCCTGGATTCAGAAAAATCGCCCCTTTCATTTGGTATCAAATTTATAAATATAGGTCTGATATTTCTAATTTATTTTACCCTTTTTCCGTTTTCAACCCAGATTCGATATGGAACAGCTTTAGTATTGGTTCCCTTTTGGTAAAATTTGAAATTCGGCACCGAAGGAGCTCGGACGTTTCTCGCCAAGATCTTTAATTGCACAATTGAGATAGCCAATTCGGTTCATCGCAAAAATGGCTTAAAATATTTAAAGTCACCAAAGGGTTCCGATACTTAAGCTGTGCTTTTTTTAATTTTTTTTATTTATAATATTGCCTATTAAAGACTTCTGTGGTCACGAAATTTGGTGCGTAAATTGTTTGTATGCACCCGGCACTTATTGTAACTGCATTTCACGAAATTCGAAATCATCCCCCCCCCCTTCTCGGAGTCGGAGGGCAATAAACATGTGTAAAAACATGTTTTTCCGTTTGAATTCGCTTTGAATTATCTTAGAATGGCGAATTTTGGTGTGTGGATATTGATTAAGTGTACGCATTATGTACATTAGTGGGATTTTGCAAAACTTCGAACTCACCCGCTGAGGGTGGGGAAGTAAGAAGTGGGTAAGTTGTGCCGAAGACAGTGGGGACCCAGACTCCTCACATTGGGAGCGAGAAAACCTCTACCAATCACAGCGAGAACTTAGGTTATTAATAAAGATATGGCATTTTGACAACTCATTTAAGTTTAATGTCTAGCGAAGTGGGCAAAGCCTGCTAGTAAATAAATAAAAACTTAATAATAATAATAATAATAATAATAATAGTAAAATCGTACTAAAATTTCCACTGCAGAATAAATTAATAATAATATTAATTATAATTATAATTATCTTTATTAATAAAATCAGACTTTTGTCTGTAAATTTGTCGGAATCGAAAAATTTTGCGATATCTTCACGTTTTACACCCCATGAAAGCCGAAAATGACTTCAGAAAATTTTGCCTGTGTGTGTGTGTGTGTGTGTGTCATCGTGTCCGTCGCTTTTTTTGTCCGGGCATCACTTGAGAACGGCAGGACGGAATTCAACGGCGCTTGGCAGGGATTTAGGTCTTCGCCCAACTTAAAATTATATCTATCAACTTTTCAGAAATTCCCCCCGTTCCCCCCTGGGGGGTAAAAGACTAAAACACGTTTGTCCGGGCATCACTTGAGAACGGCAGGACGGAATTCAACGGCGCTTGGCAGGGATTTAGGTCTTCGCCCAACTTAAAATTATATCTATCAACTTTTCAGAAATTCCCCCCGTTCCCCCCTGGGGGGTAAAAGACTAAAACACGTTTGTCCGGGCATCACTTGAGAACGGCAGGACGGAATTCAACGGCGCTTGGCAGGGATTTAGGTCTTCGCCCAACTTAAAATTATATCTATCAACTTTTCAGAAATTCCCCCCGTTCCCCCCTGGGGGGTAAAAGACTAAAACACGTTTGTCCGGGCATCACTTGAGAACGGCAGGACGGAATTCAACGGCGCTTGGCAGGGATTTAGGTCTTCGCCCAACTTAAAATTATATCTATCAACTTTTCAGAAATTCCCCCCGTTCCCCCCTGGGGGGTAAAAGACTAAAACACGTTTGTCCGGGCATCACTCGAGAACGGCTGGACGGAATTCAACGGCGCTTGGCAGAAACTTAGGTCTTCACCCAACTTAAAATTATATCTATAGAAATTTTTAAAATTCTGATTAGTGTTTAAATTGTGGGTAAAAAACGCCTGCGCATGCGCCATAAATATTTTTTCACTAAAACGCTTTGAATGGAAAAATAAAATGCAAAAATAAAATTTTAAGATAAAGACTTTTTTTATTCGCGTGATTCGCACTACAAATTATGAAAAGATTGAAATGTGCCATCTGAGTTTCATACTTTAGTTAATTTTAAAACATCTAATTGTCGTATCGAAAAACTGTTTACATCCCAGGATTCAGAAAATTCCCCTCTTTCATTTGGTACTGAATTTGTAAAGATAGTTCTGATACTTCTAATTTATTTTCCCCTTTTTCCGTTTTTCCGTTGTCACTTAAATTTCATACTTTAGTTATTTTTTAAAAATCTAATTGTCGCATCGAAAAACTGTTTGCACCCCTGGATTCAGAAAAATCACCCCTTTCATTTGGTATCAAATTTATAAATATAGGTCAGATATTTGTAATTTCTTTTACCCTTTTTCCGTTTTCAACGCGGATTCGTTGGTGATTTTTTTAATTTTTTTTATGAGGAATTTGCACGTAGATAAATATTTTCATAGAGATATTTGGCATTAGTTTAATATTTTTATTTAATTAAGCAGTATTTTTCTTTCCTGCAGTAAAACAAAATATTTTGTTGTTATTATGTACCTTATGAGGCTTTTTTTATGTTTTCCCATTAATTGTAAATGATTATAATTTGGATTTTATTAAGATTTTTTATTTTTATTTTCTAAATATCAGAAAAGATTTTTTATTTTATTTTATTTTATTTATTTATTTATTTTGTGTATGGAACAGCTTTAAATTGGATCCCTTTGGCAAAATTTGAAATTCGGAACCGACGTAGCTCGGACGTTTCTCGCCAAGATCTTTAATTGCACAATTGAGATAGCCAATTCAGTTCATCGCAAAAATGGCTTAAAATATTTAAATTCTCCAAAGGTGTCCCATACTAAAGCTGTGCTTTTTGTATTTATTTATTTGTAATATTTTCTATTAAAGACTTCTGTGGTCACGAAATTTGGTGCGTAAATTGTTTGTTTGCATCCGGCACTTATTGTAACTGGATTTGACGAAATTTGAAATCCCCCCCCTTCTCGGCTAAACGGTATAACTTCAGTATAACCCAACAGCTGAATTTGGCGATTTTTCTTTGGCGCCGTTTTGAAGGATAACAATGTCGTTCTGGACTGTTTCCGATATAATATGGCAGCCTAATATGTTGTTTATTTTGGATTTATTATTTTATGTTTTATGATTTAGATTATGATTTTATCATTTATCATATATGATTTATGATTTTTAGATTTATGATTTAGCCATAATCGCCAAAAAAAAAAAATCGCCAAATATCGTTGTGGGGTTATACTGAAGTTGTTCCCAATAAACATGTGTAAAAACATGTTTTTCCGTTTGAATTTGCTTTGAAATATCTTAGAATGGCGAATTTTGGTGTGTGGATATTGATTAAGTGTACGCATTATGTACATTAGTGTGATTTTGCAAAACTTCGAACTCACCCGCTGAGGAAGGGGAAGTAAGGAGTGGGTAAGTTGTGCCGAAGACAGTGGAGACCCAGACTGGATCTTGATTAAGTGTACGCATTATGTACATTAGTGTGATTTTGCAAAACTTCGAACTCACCCGCTGTGGAAGGGGAAGTAAGGAGTGGGTAAGTTGTGCCGAAGACAGTGGAGACCCAGACTGGATCTTGATTAAGTGTACGCATTATGTACATTAGTGTGATTTTGCAAAACTTCGAACTCACCCGCTGAGGAAAGGGAAGTAAGGAGTGGGTAAGTTGTGCCGAAGACAGTGGAGACCCAGACTCCTCACTTTGCGAACGAGAATACCACTACCAATCACAGCGAGAACTTAGGTTATTAATAAAGATATGGGATTTTGACAACTCATTTAAGTTTAATGTCCAGAGAAGCGGGCAAAGCCTGCTAGTAATTATAATAAAACTGTCTGTGTTCTAAATGCGTGATTTTTCACTCAGTCGGAAAAATAAATTTCAATAAAATATGATTTTCTTCAAAATCAGTTAAATGTGTGATTTTAATATATTGTATTTCTTTCTTCCATTGTTTAACCTTTTGCTTACGGGCGGGAAGACCGTGATCCCGCAAAAAAAGGTGTTGAAGAAACCGGGGTCGGTCTAATCGCTGTCCCAGGCATTTTCACCCCTCAAGTATGGGGTGCAGTAATTGATTTTCTCCGTGGGTGGCTTATTAATTGCTGGAGAAGGGAACTGTGTAGGGATGATAGTATTTAATGAGAGGAAAATAGGGGGGAAAATTATCTCTTCGGAGGACATTTAATATCATCCTGCGTCTTTATCTCGTTAGCAATACATTTTGTTTAGATGTTAGAAAAATATTTTAATTTCAAATTTTCTTTTCTTGTATGTATTATTCTATACCATAGAATGATTGGGAAAAGGGGCCAAGATCGCATTCAGTATGTTGTAATAATGAAATGTTTGTTTCTTTTTTTTTTTTTTTTTTTTTTTCGTATAATATTAAATAACATTAATAAAATTACTATCAGATTTTTGTTTCGGTACTCTAAAAAGCTTACTATACAAAAAGAAAGAATCACACGCCAATATTAGCCTAGAAAAACTATTACTTTCAATCAAAAAAATAAATGTTTTAATCATTTCAATAAACCATTTGCTATAAAAGTGGAGAAAAATATAATATTGTTATAGTTGCAACCCGTGGAAAATACGGGATACGGAATAAATTGAAATAAGTACACATATTTCAATAATATTCCACGCTTACTATTAAAAGTATAAGTCCATATAATAATAATAATAATAAACAAGAAATTAATACATGATCCTAAATTATGAAACATATTCCGAGGCATTTTATTGGGAAATTAGAAAATTTACAAAACGATTTCCATGAAATGTATTAAGTAATCAATGCATTTTACTGGGAAAAAATAAATAAATAAATGAAAATAAATAAATAAATAAATAAAAAAAAATAAATAAAAAAAAAGAAAGAAAGAATAAAACTACTAAAATCTGTTGAGGGCAGGTTCCTATTTTAATAATATATCCACGCATACATGAAAGCAAGCCAAAGTAATAAATATGCGTAAAATATGAATTTTAGTATATTTTTAAAAAATAGGTTTAATAAAGCGTTAAAAAGGTATTAAAATTTCTGTAACAATAATGATAAAATATAATAAAGAATTTATATTATGAAGTCTTAAAAAGAATAAAAAGAAAGAAAAGAAAAGAAAAATAAAACAGACTTTAAATTCATTTTTAGTAAATCGTGCATTTAATTTTGCCAATTTCAACACATCTTTTACTTAGTCTGTATATGTCTATATGATATATATACAGAGGGTTTTCCAAAATGATTGAAATTCACTTTAATTTTTTATTAGAGATAAATTGACAAAATATATTCAAAATATGTTCAAAATAAAGTAGATAAAAAAGATAGTGTAAGGAAAGCGCTTCTCCCATTAAATTTATAAATCTTACATATTTTATATATTTAATTAAATTCCTCTAGACAAATTTGGTCAGTTAGAAAATTTTTCTTTTACACTCAACAAGACCAATAGAAAAATAATAAATAGTGGATCTGCAGATCAGGAGCTTCAACATCTTATTTCCATCCACAGTATTCATTAGATCATTTTTATTTATTCTGTATTATAATGTATATATATATATATATATAGATATAGATTCGATTGACTTGCTACAAAAACAGATACATTTTTGAGGGGGGCTGCTTACCCTCAGTCTTCGCTGTATCTCTCTTTCTATAACTCTCTCTCTCTCTCTCTCTCTATATATATATATATATATATATATGTGTGTGTGTGTGTGTGTGTGTATTCCTAATAACTGGTAGTCTTGTATTAATTCTATGTAATTCATAAATACTTTTACCAAATTTTATGCAAAAAAGATTACAAAGCATATCGGAATTATTTTGTGTAATCCTGTAAATTTTTACCAATTCTGTGCTCGCAGTTTTCAAAAGAAAAACATGCTTTTAAAATTCTAGTGCGATTTCATTATATTTAATGGAGTGTAACCATGTTAAAATACAATTTTTAGAAATATCGACTGTAGACCATAATAGTCCGAAATTCCTTTATGTATACTGGAAAAGGAGCCAGAGTGATTATATACGCCAATAATAAGAATGCACCTTATAATTATAACTCATTAATTTTTAAAACTAATTTGACATCATTTGAATATTACAGTACGTCATCGTAATTCTTTTGTGTGGTCCCGTAAATAAAATTTTTAGTATATACATACCCTTTCTTTTAGAATAAACATACTTTTAAGCATCTTTATAATGTACTCTAATTTCATTATGTTTTATACAGCATACACGCATTAAAGTACGCTAAAAAAAGAAGAAAAAATGTCCATAGGCTCTAGTGTCATGAATTTCTTTTGTGTGTCTCTGTATATGAAGCATAAACGTTTTATACATGAGTAAAAACTATTGAACTTAGTCTACGTTTTTCATGAATAATTGTACGAAATTTGACATAATTTGGATAATTACGTGACATTGTCGGGACTTTTTTGTAAGGCCCTGTATATTAATTAGGAAGCTTAAGCTCACATATTTTCAGAAGAAAACATAAGTTTAAGCATCTCAGTAATTTACGCTGATTTAATTTTGTTGATTGCAAAATAATGATGTTAAAATACTATGAAAAGAATACACACCAAAACCATACAGCTTCCGTGGAGCTCATGAATATGTGTACCAGATTGCAACTCTATAGCGTGATTTTTGCAGCCGTTATCGCACGACAAACAGATAGACAAACAGACACACATATGGAAACCAAAATCTTTATTAGTCTCAACATGGAGTACTCCACTAACATTTCAGCAGTAATAATAATAACAACGGATAACTCTACCTGTAAAATCAGCTGAATTATATAGTAAAAGAAATTAACTTATTGACTACTTAGAAATTGTAATTTTTTCGTATCATTTACAAGGCTTCGTTTAAAAACTGATCATATACAAATTGATAATCGAAATTTTTGCATCGAAAACATCATATATGTTATGTATGTCTAAATAGAGAAAGGCAAACAGTAAGTCTGTCTAATTTCGATGCTGCGTACATATGACCCACAGTTTTACTTTATGTGACTTTGTAAATTGGATACATAATTATAAGTTATGTAAACAGACAGTAATGTAATGATGTTTTTATTTTTTTATAATTATGTTGTTACTATAAAAATAGTAGGTCGAATTGATCTAAAGTGTCATATAAAACTTTTAAATATGTGAATTTTTTGTAGATTAACCGAAAGAATTTTTTCTAAATTTGAATACTTTTGACAAGTTATATTGCACAGTCATCTCTATTCGGTAAACTATTAAACCATGTTTCAGTCTTTTTATGACGCCTTTCATATAAGATTCAAAGAATCTTACTATGTCAAACAGGGACACAAGCTTCATTTGTGACCGAGAGTTTCCGTTTTCAAAGCTGGTAGACGGGAGGTGGCAGGTTCGAACCTAGCTCCAACTCTTCCATCTAGCTGTTTAGATTTTTCCGTACTTTTCTCCGAAATTGACGCAATATAGATGGACACCTCAGACAGACCTCTCAGAGATAACATATAAAGATTTCGAAAAGGCTAATTTTAAGAGACATTATAATATCTGAAAAATATGTTTATTTTTCCTGCTCGTATTTTTTCCTCTTCAAATTTAAAACACTACATATATGACTAAATATTTAACTTTTAAAAAATCAAATATATAGTAATTTAAATTCCATGCAAAATAGTTTACCTGAAGTTTATTTTAAAATTTATTTAGCAGAATAAAGAACTCATTGTACATTTTATCATTTATTTAATTTTTATTAGGTTTTTTTTTTTTTATGTTATGTATATATTTCTATTCTAGTATATGTTTAACTTGTCATTTAAACGGAATAAAATTATTTAATCAGGTTTAAAATAAATTTAGTTTTGTTTTTAGTTTCATCTTAAATTTGCGTATTTTGTTTAAAAATAAAATCTGCATAATATATCATAGTCGCCAAATTTAAGCTTTTTTGACTAACATCTTCATAATCAGTTCTTCTTATTATTATTTTGCTTTTATGTAATTTATAAAACTTCAATTTGCGAATAAAACGAGTTTTTTTTTTTTTTTTTTTTTTTTTTTTTTTTACAAAAATGTGGCATTAAAAATGTGTAAAATTTGACAACTATGATAAATTAAAACTGTAAATATCTATTAAACACTGATTCGAAATCCACGCAAAACAATTTGACCAGTTTTTATGTTATGAGTTTATGCAATGAAAACTATATTTTTCTTGAAATTATTATTATTATTATTATTATTATTTTGATTTTAAAAGAAATGCATTTTATTTATTTATTTATTTATTTTATTTTTTTTTATTATTACTCATTATTACTCATTTTTAATCTTTTTATTTATTTATTTATTTATTTTTAATTATTATTACTCATGAAATACTTTAAAATAAAGACGAAAAAAAACTACTTTTTTTTTAAGCTGATACAACTTGTTAGATCCCCCCTCCCCCCAAATAATTATAATAATAATAATAATAATAAATATAAAATAAACTTGATGAAAAATTTTGCTTTAGTATTTTATACTGTTTCTCAACTTAAAGCAATCAATTTGAATTTATTTTCAATACACTATAGAAATAATATTTTACATTGAATACATTGAACTGTGTGGTATAGTGTGTTGGTTATGGAGAAAACCATGGAAAACTCCGAGCGGCTGAACTGAAAAATGCCCCCTGTATTACACACGACTCCTTCCATGTATCAGTTGCGAAAGCCGAATATCTTGGCCATTGGAAAAAAAAAATAATGTTTAATGTTAAATAATGACTCTTTTGTTTTAAAAAAAATAATAATAATAAAAAGTTAATTCTGTGTGAGAAGATAAATAAAATTTGCAAAGTGCAGAAATATGTGCGTATATTTATGAACATTACGAAATTTTATTATATATATGTATAATATAACAAGAAATTACGAAAAAAAAAAGTCTTTCTTTTATTCTTTCTTTCTTTTCTTTCTTTCTTTTCTTTCTTTCTTTTTTCTTTTCTCTCTCTCTCTCTCTCTCTCTCTCTCTCTCTCTTTTATTTTATTTTATTTTATTTTTTTTAATAAAATATAAGATTTAGCAATTAAATATAACTTTATTTCCATTCCATTATACATGAAAGAAATCTGTCAAAAAATTAATTACACTTATAATATTAAACATTTTAATACAAAGATCAAGCTAAAGTATTGTGTTTTATTAAACCATTAACTGCCAAACTAGAAATAATGTTTTTTTTTTCTAAATGCAAACAGCAATCCTCATTATTTTGATCATACATAACAGTAGCTGCAATAATCTGAATAATCAAAATTTTGTAAGGTATTATCGGCAATAATATGAAAAGATATCTGCAATAATATGAAAATACTGAATTTCAAATAACTTACTAAATTTTAAAGATATAATAATAGTTAATGGTCATTTCACTTTCATAAATAATAATTTTAAACCAACCCGAGTTATTTACCAGAAATAGAATCGTCATAATGCATGTTTATGTGAAATTTCGCCCTATTCTACCATTCGGAAAAAAATATTTTCAGAATAATTTAATTAAATTTTCACAGTAGAATGTTGATATACAACAGATTCTGACCACTCTCATAAATAATATTTAAAAAATCATAATAATAATCTCATAAATAATATTTATACTTATTTTGTATAAAATCTGAATCCTACTTATTAAAAGAAAGCATGCGTTTTTAATAGCTTTTAAATTCTTTCATTTTTCATATTTTTATTTATTTATTTATTTATTTATTTATTTATTCAGAAGCATTAACAAATATTTCTACTTTATCTGGATCGGGTAAAAAGCACTAAATTTATTTATAATTATGAGATTATTCCTGTCACTTCGCTTTTTAAAAAGTGAGCTTTTAATTGCTTTGCTAATGACAAAAATTTCCAATTATTTTCGAAAAAGATAATTTGATTCCTGAAAAATGTTATCACTTATTTTAATGCCATTAAATCTGTACAAGTATATATTTATCTCCATCAAGTATAAGAGAAACATTATTTATAAACAAGAAATGTTTTCCCTGACATGTGAACTCTTCTTATCTTCCTGCACAGGGAAATTAAAATCCCTCTTCTGGCCTACCGCGATTTAAAAATGAGTTGAGTGTGTGCTAATGATCAACACCTGCCGCGATGACCATTAGTAAAGGGGGTAAAAGTTGCTTGAGTTTTCCCGTATGCAGAGCAATTTGTTAGGCTGTCCTTCCCCGTTTTCTAAAGGTTAATGGTTTTTTCCTATACCTGCGGCTTATTACTGTCGAGCTATCTACATGATAGACCAGATGTTTCTGCCTAAAGATTGTCTGAGTGAGTAATGTCCGCCGGTTGTCGGCCTGGATAGCTCAATTGCTAGAGCCTTGACCTTGTTAGTCAAAGATCTGGGGTTCGACTCCCGGTCCAGGCATTATTTTCACTCAGTCGGAAAAAAAAAAAAAAAAAAAAAAAAAAAAAAAAAAATTCAATAAAATATGATTTTCTTCCCAATCAGTTGATTGTGTGATTTTAATATATTGTATTATTATTATTATTCAAATAAAACAAATTTCTAAAAATATCATCTTATTTAATAGAGTAAGATATTAATGCATACAGTTTTTTTTCTTTTGTTTTTGCAATGGCAACGCAAATGCAGAAGCAAAATGATAAAAAAAAAAAAAAAAAAAAAAAAAAAAAAAAATAGAAGTGGCCGAAGTTATTGCCTTAAAAGTTCTCATGAAATTCATTCTTCTCTA
This sequence comes from Salticus scenicus, assembly GCA_963930645.1. Classification (NCBI taxonomy): domain Eukaryota; kingdom Metazoa; phylum Arthropoda; class Arachnida; order Araneae; family Salticidae; genus Salticus; species Salticus scenicus. The sequence goes on along the minus strand of OZ005652.1, from coordinate 116,943,237 downwards.
AGTTCTCTCTAAATCGTAGTTTCATAGTTGCCACGAAGTGAAGCGCATCGACGGAGGTGATGTCTGTGCATTGGTTCTGTTGATTTGCAGAGGGGACAACCAGGGTTTGAAAGGATTCCAATGAGATGGAGATGTTCTGCCAAACATTCATATGCACATGCAGTCAAGAGGCGGAACTGGGCCACAATCTACGGCTGGGGTGCAACGTAGTCCTACCTCCCCGCTCGTGCACATTGGGCAATGTTGTTGTAACGGCAAAGTGGTCTACATCGTTCGGCAGCTTCTGTTATGTCTTCTAAGAGCTGTATTTCGGAGAGTCTAAATAGGAGTAAAATTAGGAGAGTCTACACAATTCAGCAGAATAATACAAAAACTAAAAATATTAAATTTTTTCTAAACTGTTTCTAAAATATTTTGATTTATCTCGTTTTTATATAAATTATATAGATTACTTTTTCAAATAAAAGTAATTACAATCAACTCGAGGAAATGTTTTCATAATATATATATTTATATATACATTATTACTGGTTATAAAACATGATATGTAATATATTATTAATTAATTATTTATCTAATAGCCAATAAATATTTGACAATTAATAATTGACAATACGTTTTTCTAAAATATTGCGAATTATTTTTATAAAAAAAATTATTGGCAATCTAATAATAATAATAATTAAAAAAAAAAAAAAAAAAAAAACAGCTGTCATATTATTTTGTATAAGCAATTTTCAAAATTCAATTTAATACTGACTAAGACAAAAGTAAATAAAAATGTGCTAATGTTGTATTACAATAATTAAATTTGTTATAACTTAGTTGAGAGATTTACATTGCGTTTGTCATCTTAATACATTACATTTAATCAGCAAGTGACTTTGGATTTTATTATTGTGTAAATCGATAAGCTGGAAAACTTCGGGCAACATGAAAGCAAATGGAGTTATAGTAGCAATTAATTAAATCGCACTTGTAAAAGTCGCATATATTTGAAAGTTATTTTACATGTTGTTGTATCAAATAAAATTAATTCAATCTATGACAATGTTTCAGGTGATTAATAAAATAAACATTTGAGCAATAATTATTAAAAAAAACATTAATTAAGTACCTACAGATAACAAATATTATACCAATAAACCCTTCCTCCCACTAGTAAACTACAAAGCTGTGGATTGTATGAGGATAAATATTTTATGAGTGTGGATTAAAAACCTTTTCTTTATTATATTTATCTGAATATAATTTACGTAAATTAAAAATCGTAAGAACTTCATATTTATCGCAGAATAACATAAATTTTCTATCCCTCTCATTAAGAAAAAAAAAAAAAAAAAAAGATATTTTAATTATTATTAAAAGGAAATTCCAACTTAAATTAAAAGAAAAATAATACTAAAATTTGAAAGAAATGGAAAATATTAAATATTTTAAATAACATTTGTTATCTAAAAATCAAAATATGTATTTTATTTATTTATTTATTTATTTACATGCAATTTATCTGTTTTTTTTTTTTTTTTTTTTTTTTTTTTTTTTTTTTAATATATTGCTCCTCTATTTAAATAATAATAATAATAAAACATATTGATACAAGAAAATGTCAAACATAATACTGTTTCAGATGAATAATAGTTATCAATACGTTTAATAAAAAATATCTGCTATTGCTTTAACCCTTGTTTAATATTCAGCATCTTGAAAAAACACATTATACCATCCATACCTTATACATAGTCAAAGTAAATAATGAAAAAATTTCAAAATTAAGTAACGAGAAAACTAGCACTCAATATAACATAATAACATAAAATTTAAATAAATTTTAGTAAACAAATGGAAAATGGTTTGAAAAATAAATAAATAAATAAATAAATAAATAATAACCCTTTCGACGTTACGGCTTCTTTTCTATTGCTGCAATGAAAATACCTGAAAAGTTTACTGTATACTGCAAAATAGTAACCGGTCTTTAGAATTCAGCGTTGTACTTTAGGAAATCTTAGAGTTGAGAAGAAAAAATTTTTCCCCCACACACAGAGTTAAGCAGCAGGCTAATCCCTTTGTTGAAAGGGCGTGTATCAATACAATGGAAATATCTTTTCACGATAGAAGTTGACAATCCTTTACCCAGATTTGCCTCTCAGCAAAGTTATGTTGATTTTTCAGGGAAAACGCAAACACTGCTTTATTTTTCAGAAAAAATAAGTGCATAGATATTTCTATATAGAGTTAAGACTGAAAATTTTAAAGAGTAATTTATGTATAATACTAATAAAACACCAATTTCATTTGGTACCTTATTTGTAACGAAATTTCGATTAGATTTTATAAAATTAATTAAAATATGAAAATAATAACTTGGTAAAAGCTTTAAAAATGGACATATAAAATTTTAATTTTTTCCAAATAAATAAATAAATAAATAAAATAAAATTACGAATTATTATTATTATTACTTTTTTTCTGCATAAAATGCACAGATATAGTATTTTATATAGATGTATCATCCCCATGTTATTGTGCAAAGACTTTTGGTGTCGAAAAAGGTTTGGGCATCAGACAATAGGAAGTATAAAATTCGAAAATAGTAATCGAGTAGAATGTTAATGAATTTTTTAAATGCCGGAATATTGCACGGCTTTTAAGTGTTTTAATAAATATATGAAAAGAAACGGGACAAGTTTTCATAAATAAGTTATATTCAAATAAATTATAAAAAATATCATTTTTATAATCAGTTCTTTGTTATTATTATGAAACAATTACTATCTTTATATTTAAGGAAATGCTCTCTTTAAATTTTAAGATTTTACATTAGTAAGTAATATGAAAATTTAAAAATTCGTTTAAATGTAGTTAGCAGCCGTGGACGTTTTAATACATAACTAATATGTTGTGGCCACCACAAGACTTTCTTGTACATATAATCTTATACAAATTTACGCAATACAAATTATTTATTAATTATAATTTATTAAAATTATTTTCCATGATGAATGCAGATGATTTTTATCTTAAAGAAGTACAATAATAAATGCCGAAAGAAGTTTTTTTGCAGATATGAGTACACTAGAGTATAGTTAATTAAAAAAAGAAAAAGAATGAAAAATTGGTAGCTAGAGTTTTTCATTCTCTTTTAGTACATAAATTATTCTTAAATTTTATTAGCTAAATTATCTGTGTGTATTACCGTGTATATTAACTCTAGGAAAAATATCCATAAGAAAGTAAAATGGCCAGCTTCTCCCAAATGAAAAGGAATCACTATTTCAAATTCGATGATCAATCTATGTCTTATTACTATATCTATGATAAAATAAAATATGAAAAAAAAAAAAAAAAGTTCAATAATAAATTTGCTTATGCATGTGTAAACATGACGCTTTTATGGCTTTAAAATTAAATAATATTAATAATTTTAAAGGTTACAAAGAAATAAAGTGCGAAAAATTCGCACTGGCTTGCTAGTTAATAATAAAATAAATATTTAGAATTTAATTTCGTCGAGAGAAATGAATAATACAAATAAATAAAGGAATACATGGTTATATAATAAAGAGTAAAGAATTTCAGTTCTATTTTTCTTGGAGACGTTTCGAATTTATATAAATATCACGTGGTAAAAATTGAAGAAACTTGTTTTAAATTTTATGTAGATCAGTGTTTAGTAATTTGAACTGGCAAGAAGAAATAAATTTTGAAATAAATTTCTTACAATACAGCATGAAATTATTTTTTAGTCCATGGAAATTAATTTTGTTGTTTTTCAACTAATTTAAACATATTCGCAAAAAACTGCACATTTTGCTTTGTTAAATAATCAAATAAAGATTATTTTCTTTATTAATAAAATATTCTGTATTTATAAAATTAAATAAAACGTTCTTGATTTAAATTGATTTTAACCCTTTGTATCCCACCGGGACTTTAAAGTCCCATTTAAAAAAAAAAAAAAAAAAAAAAACTCAATATAGCCTAAATTTACCGCAGGATTTCAATGGAACTTCAAACTCCCTATAGTTTAATGTTTCCCTATAGTTAAACTATAGTTTAAGGTAAATTTAATTTGCGATGTTTCTCATGCAGCAATATATATATATATATATATATACAATAAAAAGTTTCAAACTATTTCTCCAAAAATAAGGTAATTTGGGATATAAAGGGTTAAGTAAAGTAATTGTTCGAAATATTTTGTATTTATTTTTGTAATGTTTGTAATTTATTTTTTAATTAACTACAGTATATATTTCTTCCAAAATTTTCACATTTTTATTTATTGAAAATTTATGATTTTTAATGGCATCAGTGGTTATATTAAACATAAATAAACACCTCTCAGTTGATTTGTTAGCTAAATTAATTCGTACTTTGCTATCACTCCTATTTTAAAAAAATGTTTATATATATTACTTTTGAAATAAATTTATGACTAAATATAAGATTTATTGTTTTATGGAGAGAAAAAATTGGGAATGAAAGGGTTGAGATAATTTGCAGAAAACAACAGATTCTTAAACGTAAAATGGCAACATGAATAAACAAATTATTTGTTATTTTGAACGATAGTGTTTGTTGGATCGTCATAGTCCTATCTTTTTTCAAGTCATTTTTATTGCTTATTATTATTAATAAACTTCACTAGTCACCATATTTAAAAAAAAAAAAAAAAATCAAAAGAATTGAGCAACCGTTTTTTTTCCCTTTTAATCGCTTAATAAATAAATAAATAATAGTTATAAAAATAATTACATTGAAATCGCTCTAGAACTTTATTTGGGTACTGACTGCCTACTGCCGCTTTTTTCCTTCCTGCACTGCATCGGTCCAAGTTCACACTATGTTCCGAAGGGTCTTTATTCAGTACTTTTATTTGGGTATTTATCGACGACAGGTGGAGCTGTTATTGTTTAAGAACTGTGATTTTAAAGACGACTGTGTCTCAGCATCTATTAAATAATTTTCTTCAAGCCGTGTATTTTATATCCTACACTCTTCGCACTATATTACCATATATTTCCGACCAATATAAGACCATTTTAATAAATTTAATCTTTTATACTATATTACAATTTTTTTCTGATAAATAAAATAAACTAACAAAAAATAATTAAAAATGAAAAAAAAAAAAAAAATACTTTACAAAGAATTTAATTGTATGAAAAGTAAAAAGTTGAGACATTATAAAAATTATGCATAAACATGAATTTTTAAATAGTTTCTTTAATTTAAAATTCAATATGTTTCGACTATTTTACAATTTGAATTCAATAAACACAAAAAAAGAAAAGAAAAAAGAAAAGTCGCCCTCTAATAAAAAAATTTAAATAAAAAATAAATAGCGCAATAGCTGTTGCTAAGGTACGCAGATTGATATGAATTAATAAATATTAGAAAAGAAAACATAAGTGTCAATGAATAAAATCGAAACACAAAATAATTAAAATAATTAAAAAGAAAAAAAGAATGGTGAAAACTATTTTAATGAGGTGCACTTTTATGGTCCAAGTTCTGCTAAGTTTTGTAGCTCTGCGATCAGTAGTTTAAGCACCAGAGAAAGACAGTCACACAGACACAGCGATATGCACATAGATACAAAGATACTTCTCTGGATTTATATACATTTATTTAAATGTTTATTTATTTTGTTTATTTATTTAATTTATTATTTATTTATTTATTGATAATTTTATAAATAGATTTTGTTATTCTTATTATTAGTTTTTTTTTTTTTTTTTTTTTTTTTTTTTTTTAAGGGGGGGGGGCTGTATTTACTAGATTAATTTTTTACCTTTGTTTTTATCGAATGTCAAATATGCCAGTAAATTTTGTTAATTTTTCGTTTACACATCATATGATCTATAATAACAGTAATAATAATGTGTTTGTGTAACAGCTGTCTGAAGAGTTACAAAAGTTTTCATACTTTCTGTTTTGACTCACAACGAAGCACTTGAAACCAGATTTCTGGATTTTTAAAAATTAATTGAAGTTGTTTCCATTGTCATTTTCAGTCCCCTCGCTTATCAAACACAAAGTAAAAAGAGATTAGCTGTCAAATAAAACATTACCAGAGATAAACACTTTTTTTTTTTTTTTTCCATAATACAACAGGTCTTACTATTTCTTTCAGACAGTGATTTTCCATTCTCGTCGTTTATCGTATTACACCTTGAAAAAATGCTGAAAGTTTGACATTGCATCTGTCCAGATTATTAAATTTTATGAAGAATTGGTACACCTATTAATCAGGACGATATCTAGCTAACGCCGTATTTTTTAATTCAGTATGATATTGGGTCAAATGATATTAAATAAAAATCACACTGTAAATTAAAAAAAAAAAAAAAAAAAAAAAAAAATGCCGAAAATAAAAATAAAATAAACAGATAAATATATTTCCTTTTATGTCGAAGAAAGAAAAAATGAACGTGGAAATGTGCAAATAATAAAATTGAAAAAATCTTGCTAGACCGACATGCTATATATATATTGCCCATTATCATTATATTATTTTTCTTTATGTTGAAAATAAATAAATAAATAAATAAAATATAATAAAGTTAACATACATGTATTTATTATAATTTCAGAAGGATTTAACGCCTTTGTTTATGTTAAAAAATTATTTAAAAATATTTATAATTAATACTTAAAAGAATGTTAAATTTACTTAAAAGAATAATAATTTATTTAAAAGAATTTATAATTTATTTAAAAGAATGTTAAAGTTTCTAAAATAATGATATCAGTTTTTATGAATTAAAATGAATGACAAATATTCAAATAAATTTAATAATAATAATAATAATAACAATAAAAAGGAAATTTCTGACGGTAAATAAATTTTTTGACATAAATACGACTTTAAAAAATGTATTGAAATTATAAAAACTATATATTCCTAGATTCCATGTTTCATGAGTTAAGAATATATAAATAAATATGTAAATGTATTTTTTTTCATGTCGAAAAAAAAAAAAAAAGAAAAAAAAAAAAGTTTTTTTTTTTTTTTTTTTTTTTTCTAATAGTTAAAATAAAAATTGGTCATAAATATGTAAAAAAAAAAAGAAAAAAAAAAGAAAAAGAAAAAGAAAGAAAAATGGCATTTTTAATTTTTAAGAAGTAACCTGTTCGAAACATGTACATGTTACACTAATTACATTCAAATATAATTAACCTGATAAATAAGTATCATTGCAAGGAAGCTTTATTAGTTGTAAAACTTGCAACAGTTATTTCAAGTCAAAATAACAGTACATCACTTCATCAGGTGATAAAAGCTAGGCACGAATTCATTAACAAAGCAGAAAGGCGCTATCGCGCTTACTAAGATATTTAAAATGCCTTCTACGTATGGCTTTCTTAGAAACATCATTTGACGAATTTCGGAGTAGTGCGGCTGTCTAACAAAAAGTGTGTTGGGACATTAAAGCTAAATGAATGCGCTAGGCTAGGTTCCCAGATGTATGCCTTCCGTTGGATCATTTTAAGGATCCTAGCCCGTTCTTGCGCAAGTTTTGTAAGAAATCGCTAAAAACTCTGAACAGCTAAGCAGACGAGCGTATCTGGGATTGAGCGTAGACATCATCTCTAACAAACAGGAAAAAACAAATGTTTAAAAAATCAATTGTATTTTTTTTTTTTTTTTTTTTTTTTTTTTTTATTGTTGCATAAAACAATGTTGGATGTTTAATTTCACTGCGAAGCTAATGTAAGTTAAAGGGTTAAATGATAATATGTGTTTAGTAAAATGCATGGACTGAAAATTATTTGATAATAATTATGCTTTGCAGCTCAAGAAGTTAGATGTGATCATCTGCAGATAAAACTATTTTAATCAGTAATTGAGACATTTTATAGCTAAATTACACTACGCGGCAAAAAAAAAAAAAAAAAAAAGTTTCGAGATCTCACACCATTTTTGCTAATTCTTATGTGACCTCCTGAATCCGAATATGACTCCCATTTTGCCCAGTCACTCACCGTTTTCTAGCTACACCACCCCCTCCCTCAATTTATTACCATGTCCGATAATTTTATGACCATGAATGTAATTTGAAGAATGAAAAATAATTAATTTAACACCTGAAAACGAAAAAATATAAAGTTAAAAAAATAACATTAAACATATTTAAAAAATAAAAGTTATATAATGCATAATTTCAGTGGCAAATCCTCCCCCCCCCTCCCCCCCCCCCCCCCAAAAAAAAAAAATCGCTTGTAGTCCATGTATTAGAATTTTCCAACGCTGTAGCCCCTCAGAAGATATTTAACGATTAAGATAATCCCCCCCCCCTCCTAAAAATCAAATTTAGAGCCATACAATCACCGAAAAATGATAAAAATAGGGGGCCATTCCTAAAAAACGATGTGTTATAGGTCAAAATGGTCGTCCTATTTGGATTCAGAAGGTCATTTTACATAATGTATTTTACAATATGCTGAAGTTATGTCAGAGGCAATTTTCATGCCGAGCAGTGTTATTCATTATTTAATACAAAACTGCTGTGGTAATAAAATTAATAAATGACAAAGAAATTTCCATGATTATAATAACATATATTTGATTTTGTTTTCCACGGAAGAAAGAAATAAAATATTTTCACCCTCGCGTTTGTTAGAAGTATGTATATTAAACATAATATTTTAGTATTTTAACTTCTTTTTCTATTTTACTGAATAACTGTTTTTATTTATTTATTGAAAAAAAAAAATAATATTTCTTTATAGAATTTTAGAATTTTAACAAACAATGGATTAATTATATGGCTTTCTCTTTGCATCGCCCCAATCCTTTATTTAAATTTATATTATTTAATAGATTTAAAATGCATGATGATTGGATTACTCTATATCTGTGAATGGGAAAAAAATAAAATTTTGATGGAAGTCACACTGATTAACTTTAATTTCAATTAATTTAAAAAATAAAGAATGGAGGAAAAAATACAAAGACTATTTTTTCTATTGAAAGCAATTTGTTTATTTTACTTCTAAAGGTAGCTGATTACATATAATTCTATATTATACATTTAAAGTTTAAAAGTACTTTTGTAATTAAACTGTAGAACTAACAAAGTGTAATCGTTTTTATTTAAAATGAATTAAACTAATATGAAGCAATTTTATTTAAAATATTGTGTGTAAGACATTAATTT